>CAUYQG010018345.1:0-28332 GCA_963574415.1 Tarsius wallacei
TCCCTGCTCTCTTGATGGTTTCTTTGGCTTTACAGAAGCTTGTCGGTTTAATGAGGTCCCACTTGTCTATCTAGTGCAGCCTCTGTGGAAATCAGTGTGGCGATTCCTAAAAGCTCTAAAAATTGACCTTCCATATGACCCTGCAATCCCCCTACTGGGAATATACCCTGAATAGCTCAAATCACTCTATAAAAAAGGTACCTGCACATGTATGTTTATTGTAGCATTATTCACAATAGCAAGATCATGGAACCAACCACGCTGTTCATCAAAAGAGGACTGGATTTTAAAAATGTGGTACATATACACAATGGAATATTAGCAGCCATAAAAAAGAACAATATCATGAATTTCGCAGCAACCTGGATGGAACTAGAGTCTATAATACTGAGTGATCTCTCACAGAAACAAAGATCTGAGTATCACATGTTCTCACTCATACAGTGGACCTTGAACATCTATCATAATACTATAAGAAAAAGATTGACAGTGGCGGGAAACTATGGGGGGGTAGGGAGGGGAAGGGAGGTGGGATTAATGGTAGTCAATATATGTCTGGGGATGGGGAGACACCCCTTTTCAACAAGGGTGCCTGAACAATACATATTTGTATACCTAACCCTTAACTGTAACCCACAATTTTAAAATAAAAAATATGTTTATAAAAAAAATACAGTGATTATCAGAGAGCAAAAAAAGATCAAACTATAAGTTGTCTATAAGAAACTCACTTCAAATATAAAAACACACATAGATTTAGAGTAAAGGGCTAGAGAAAGATATACCATGCTAACATTAATTGAAAGAAAGTGGGAGTAGCTGTACTAGTTTCAGACAGAGTAGACTTCAAAATAAAAAAAAAGTTAGCAGGGATAAAGAGGGGCAATACATAATAATAAAGGGTTCAATTTCCTAAGAAGACATATTCATTTTTAATGTGTATGTGCATAGCAACAAAGCACCAAAAGATGTGAGCAGAAACTGATAGAATTGTAAAGAGAAATAGATAAATCCACTATTGCAGTTGGAGACATCAGTACCCCTCTATTAGAAATGGATAAACCCAGCAGGCAGAAAATCGGTAGGAACACAGTTGAATTTAACACCACTATCAATCAACTGGATATACGGACATTTATAGACTACTTCATCCAACAGTAACAGAACGTACGTTCTTCCTTAAGCTCAAGTGGAACACTCACCTAAATAGATCACATTCCGGGCCACAAAATATACCTTAACAAATTTAAAAGAAAAGAAATTATACAAAGTATGCTATCAGACCAAAACAGAATTAAACAAAAAATCAATAGAAGAAATATATAGAGATCGCCCCACAAAATACTTGAAGATTAAACAACACACTTCTAAATAACAGATAAATCATAAAAGAAATCTTAATAGAAACTTAAAAATATTTTGAACTAAGTGAAAATCAAAATACAACTTATCAAAATTTGTGGAATACATCAAAAGCAGTACTTAAAGGGAAATTTATTAATGCATATATGAGAAGAAAAGAAAGATCTAAAATTAATAATCTAAATTTCCATATGAGGAAATGAAAAAAGGAGCAAATGTGTTCCAAAGTAAGCAGAGGAAAATAAGTAATAAAAATTAGAGCACAAAACAATAAAATTGAAAATAGGAAATCAATAGAGGAAAATCAACAAAATAAAAAGCTGATTTTTAGAAAATATCAGTAAAATTGACAAGCCCTCTATCCAAGCTAGGAAGCAAGAAGACACAAATTGCTAGTACCAGAAATGAAAGAAAGGACATCACTACAGATCCCATGGATATTAAAAGGACAATAAAGGAATATTATAAACAACTCTCTGCCCACCATTTGATAACCTAGATGAAATAGACCAATTCACCGAAAGACACAATCTGCCAAATCTCGTACAAGAAGAAATAGAGAATTTTATTAGATTTATATTTACCAAAAATAAATAAATAAATCAAAGAATCAGTAATTAATAACCTTCCAAAACAGAAAGCACCAAACTGAAATAGATTCAGTGGTGAATTCTACCTAACATTTAAGGAAGAAATTATACCAATTCTCTATTATTTCTTTTAGAAAATTGAAACCTAACTCATTCTATAAAACTGGCATTACTCTTTAAAACCAAAAACATTACAAGGAAGGAACATTACAGATCAGTATCTCTCATAAACATAGATGTGAAAATCCTCAACAAAATATTAGCAAATAAAATCCAACAAGATGTTAAAAAAATTGTACATCATGACCAGATGATACTTAGCATAGGTATGCAAGTCTGGTTCAACATTGAAAAATTAACTAATGGGGCAGGTGTGGTGGCTGTAATCCCAACACTTTGGGAGGCTGAGACATGCTGATTGCTTGAGTCCAGAAGTTTAAGAGCAGCCCAGGTAACACAGCAAAACCTCGTCTCCACAAAAAAAAGAAAAAAAAAAGAAAGTTGGACTTGGTGGCATGTGCCTGTAGTTCCAACTACTTGGGATGCTGAGGTGGAAGATCACCTAAGCCCAGGAGGTTGAGGCTGCCATAAGCAATGATCATCATGGTCATGCCACTGCACTTCAGCCTGGGTGACAGAATAAGACCCTGACTCAAAATAATTAATTAATTAATTAAGGTAATCCATCACATAAACAGGCCAATAAAAATCATTTGATCATATCAATTGATGCAGACAATATCCAACACCCATTCATTATAAAAACTCATTAAACTAGGAATAAATGGGAATTTTCTCAACTTGATAAAGAATATCTACAGAAAAACCTATAGCTAATATTATACTTAACAGGTAAGAAACTAGAATCTTTATCCCACTAAGATCAGGAACAAGGAAAGGATCTTCTATCTTACCAGTCCCTTTCAACATCATACTGAAAGTTGGAATTTAAATATATTGTAAAATGGGCAAAAGGCATGAACAGAGACCTTCCCAAAGAAGATAGACAGATGGCAAATCTGTCCAAGCAACCAAAGTGCTTCACATTTAGTCTCTCTCTCCACCTGCTCTGTTTTGGTCCCTTCTTACCACCAATCTGCTAGGAAGTAAAAAAAATAGTTTAAAATAAAAGTTATTTTAGTTCCCCACCTAAAGCCTGTCATTAGCTTTTCAAAGCACCTAAAAAAATGAATAAATTCTTAACAAGGCCCTTTTTTTTCTGTTCCAACCTCATTTTAGCCATTCTCCCCATCCTCACTATACAGCAGCCACATTGTCTTTTTTTTTTCCTTCAATACATGTCAGTTATATCCATGACTGAAACTCAACAGAATTTTTTTTTTTCTATCTGTTTATTTGCCTGGCCAAATCACACTCATACCTAAAAGTTCATGCTAAATATCATTTCTTTAGAAGGACTTCTTATGACCCACACACATTCTAAATTATATTCTTTCTCTCATAGGATCCTTTCATTTTCTTTGTGGCACTTATAACTAATTATGCACATATGAGTAATATTTTAAAATGTCTCTCTTCCCACATGGAGTTCAAGTTCCAACAGGACAAGGACCACGTCCATTCCTCTGCATAACTTAAATTGGTGGCTCTCAACTCTGTCTGCACATTAGAGTCATTTGAGAAACTTGAAAAATACTGATTTCTAAACTACTCCCTAGAATAACTCAATCAGACTCTTCAAAGCATGTGTCTGGGCATTTACCTATTTCATTTTTTCTTTTTTAAAGTTGATGTGGAGCCAGAATTGAGAATCCTCACCATTTCTCATCTCAGCATCTGGCTTAGGGTAGAGACAATCCATAATGATCTGCATAACTGACACAAGGCCACAGGTCTGTAGAGGAGGTGAAAATTTCTCTCTTCTACAAGACAAGATGGATGAAGAACATTTCATAGACATAGAATCAAAAGGCATTGATGCTGGATTAATTAAGAGAAATGCAAAAGAATATAAAGTCATGAAAAGCTTAGATTTGAAACCAAGGCAGAGAATGTAGAAAGAGAAGCAGTTATATAGGAATATTAATATGTTTTGGAGTTATTAGGATTGAGCTTCCCATATTGAGAATATATGCATACTGAAAGGTCCAAGGCATAGTTGCAAGCATCAGTCTGGAACTTAGGAAATAGGTCATAGCTAGTAATTGGAGTGTCTTCCAAATAAAAATAGCTGAAGGTGTGAAAATGGATAAGGTTACTGAGGGAAAGAATGTAGACTGAGAGAAAGGCCAAGAAAAAGTCTTAGGACTGTGCACATTTAAGAAATAGGTGGGAGAAGGGAAACCCATGAAGGGCACTCAAAAGAGCAAACAACAAGGGAGAGGTGGTGTCATGAAGGAGGTCATCGGTGTCAGATGCTACAGAGAAGTGGAACAGCATGAGGATGAAGAATGCACATCTGGAATGGTAATTAGAAGGTGACAGGTGACCTCTGCAAAAGCAGATTCTGTTCTTGTGGCAGAAATCATCTCAAAGTTCACTGAATATGAGACAAGAAAGGGGAAAGTGGAGGCTGGATTTCTTTTACCATATTGCGTTTTAAAAGACTATGCAAGAAAGATACCATTTAAAGGACTTTTTTGGGAAATTTTCCTCACTCAACAATTCTCTCTTCACCTATAAATGTCAGGACACTATTTTACTGAACTCTGTAAGAATGGTACTAAAGTTGCTTGTTTTCTTGCTTAGGCAATTTTTCTAGCTAAATCTGCCCCTTTCCCTAAACCTTAGTAAGCCCCACTCCTACCTCTAAATCTTAGCAAGCCCACCCCCAACATCAAGATGGCTTCATTTATCTTTTCCTTTGTTTGCTACCCTGCAACCTCTCAAGATTTGGCTTTGAGTCTTGCTTTTCCATTTGAGTCATAGTCTTAGTAAGTTTAGTAAGTTTATAAATAATTAAAAAATACTGATAAGTTTTGATGTGGATATATTTGTATACTACAAATAGACTATTCTGTGGGGTTAGGACACATTGGCGTTTGAGTAGTATCAAAAAGGAAGAGAGGGGGTATAAGGTATAAGAAGGCATTCCCAGAAAACATCAAGAGTGCAAAGGAACAGAATCTTAAAATAACTTTGATATTACAAAAACTGTAAGTATATAGAAATATATTGTATAGCTGTGTGTGTGTATGTGTGTATTTATATGGGACTATACTATAAATAGCCCCATATAAGAATATATTGAAGAAAACAGAATAAATGATCAGAGTAGGAGAAAAAGCTGACCACAGTGTCAGAAATGAAGTTTCAAGACCATGAGTGTGGTGAGCAGTATGCAAATCCAAGAGAGGGCCAATGTACTTGATTAAGAGATTCCCGGTGGTAGCCTTATCAAGGTTATTTGCAATAGAGTAGCAGAAGTAGACACCCAGTTCCACAGTGCTTTGAGACTCTTCATTGCAACTCATCTAATACACAATTTCCACATATTCTGAATTGGTTTATTATACATACTAGTGATGTCTGCATGCCTTAAGAAAAATAGAACAAAATAAAATCCATTTCCCTATAAATCTTCCATTCCCCTATAAACTTTCCATTATATATTCCCTTCTTCTGAATATCTAATATTTTTACTTGCTGGATTCTTCTACAGATGATTTAACTTAAAAATGATTTCACAGTTTGGGTTTAAAAGATGATTTCCAAGACAATTAGTTGCTGAAAGAAAAACATGCAGAATCACAGAGCCAGACAAACGAGATTTTTCTTTTGCTAAAGAAAATGTAACAACAAAATTGAACACTTGTCAAACTGTTTTCCAGTGTTACATGAGGCTCCACAAGAAACTGATTTCTCCCCAGTCTTTGAAGAAGAATTTTTTAAGCCTGCAGGAGGAAGCCATTTTAGGTTTCATCAAGTATGGGACTGATTGCTGTACTGCCTTAATCTAGTTGAGCACAATCTTGTGTCCAGATGCTAAAGATTTCCAGATCACTGTGCTTTCATAGTGCACACACCTTGTTATATACATCTACTGCTTCTATGAAATGCAGATTATACCTGCCAATTTGTGATGATTAATTGAGCTGAATAATTAGAATATTTTTTACTTTTCTAAAAATCTTTCCCTTCAATTACAATTTTATTTTTTAGGATTGTCTTTTGCTTTTCCATTTTGCTCTGATCTCCTTGACAACAGACAGAAAATTCTACTATGCCTCACAAGTTTATTATCTTTTATCAACACTCAAACCATAAACCTTTCTGTTGGTAATGCAATTTGGTCAGAAAATAATTAGAGGGAAAGTAATTTGGTCAAAAGAAGTGGGTCAATATAACATTTTGATTAAGAAAACTGATCTGGTCTAAAATAAATAAAAGCTCTAGTCTCTGCCTTTTTGAATATACTACTAGGTTGCTTCACAAGTTTTATGTGTCTTTATTTTTACTTTACAAAATTTGAGACGAAAGCTCCTCCCTTATATTTTTTAATTTATAACTTACTTTCAATCTATTATATCATCCTATACTATTTAAAATAAGGACAACACAACAACTTAAATTTCTCTACAATAGAAGATAGTTGGATCAAGCAACTATTTATCCATTTACTTTTTAGTCAAATTGCCTATGTCCAAATAATTTTCTGCCAAAGTAATCACAACTCTCTCTTACCTGTATACTCTGGTATACTCATTCTCAAACTGCATTACTTTTTTCAACACATCTTATTCCCTCATTTATAACACTTTCAACCTTGTCCTGTGGAATTCCTATTCCATTAATACTATGCCCCAAACTCTTCAATAAATGCATTCTCTACCTTTTTATTATGAACTGAACTTTCTTTTCCTTTAGAATATCACTTACCTTACTGTCCTACTGAGCAAAGCATTTTAGTATTCCCTGTATCACAGTGAACACAAATAGATATTCCTTAGCCCAGCTCCTCATCACCACTTTCCATCCATTCCTCATCTACTTTCTTGTAATCTGAATGTTTCATATTCTTCCCTCCTTGTGATTATCATAAACAGACTTTCTGGTCATTCCTCCATATTCACAATAGCCTTTGGTAATTGGTTTAGTCTCCTTTTTACTACATGTTCCTGGATAATTTTAGGTGATTTCATATACAGATGGGCAACCCATTCCAATATTACAGTTTCACAGTTCTCTGATTTCTTCAACTCCACTGACCTTCACATGTATGCAGTGGTGATCGCACTCCATATATTCCCATCATCCAGAACTGCTCTGTGTAATTCAGTAATCTTAAACACCGATATCTCACCCTCTTACCACAACTTTCTAGTCCACTAGTTGTCTCATTTTCTTATTCTTGCTACCCATAAGATTCATTCCCTGAAGACTTCAAGTCAATCGATCCCTCTAGCTTTTGATAATCTACCCTCTCCTTTTTGTCCTCACTTATTTCCCTACTCATCTGAGTCACATGGTTAATTATGTTAATCACTCAAGACCCCAATGCTAATCATCTTGCCATATCCACCTGGCCATACCCCTAACCAGAATCCATTCAACTATGTAGTAGAGCTTAGTGGCTAGGAGCATGTGTTTTGGGGGCAGATTAACAAAAATCTGAATTCCCAGCTCCACTTCTTATTACCTCTGTAATTTAACCTGCATTGTTTAACCTCATTGAATCTCAGTTTCTCCAGTATAATAATGGAACTACCTCATAGTTGAGTTTATGAGTTATGAGTTTATCAACGCCTATGTTGATAAAGATTGAATGTGCTAATATAACTAAAGCACTTTGAGCAGTGGTGGACACAAAATTAGAACTCAATAAATGCTAGCTTTTTAAAAAAAGAGATAGTATCATGTAGTCATTCACAATGACTCTATGGACTGTGGAATTGGACCATCAAATACTGACATTGATTTGGGGCTCCTTATTAATCTTTTTGTGTCTCATCAATAATTAGGGATAATAATAGTCTATACCTCGTAGGATGATATGTGAAAATTAATTCATATAAAGCACTTTGAGTACTATTTGGCTCAAAGAAAGCATTCAATAAATACTAGCTGTTAATACTATTATCATTCTGCATGCCTACAATATCAGGTTGTTGATAACCACTGGAATAAATCATATAACCAGGCAAACTGATGACACTACATATTTGTGGACTTTAAACTTAGCTGGGCCCCCAGTATGACTAAACAATCCTGCCTCTCTCATTCTTCACAGGATTATTCTAGAAGATCAATCAGAATATTGAGGTCCTCAAACATTAATGATTTCAGCTTCCTACCTTCCCCGCAAAAGTATCTATACGTATCCTACACTAATTTTATTCCCTCCTGAATTAGAAGTTAAGGTCTGTATTTCATCTCTCCTGTATTTTCATATCTCCTGTATCTCCTTCTTTCCCAAGTAGATTCTTTATAACATGTTAAAGTTTCTACCATTCCCAAACTCTCCTCTAACTTTGTATCTTTGTCAACCTTATAAATCTAGTTCATGGGAAGTACGTATTTCCCATTCCTCTAGTTTTCACTGATTTCCCTCTGCCCTTCACTATGTCAAGGAAGAAGGAGTGAGTTTTCAGTTTGGTGCATCAGGAAAGGCATTGGTCCAGTCAACTTTAACCCCTTCCCCACACCTTGTGAAAGGCAGCCTGCTTATGGAAAACAAATATCTTTTGCTCTCACTTCCTTTCAAATTCACAGGGATAGGCCTGGTTTTCCTCCTCTGTCTATCACTGGGAAGTAGATTTAATTATGGAATTAAGTAAAGCAGGCTCATTATTGATTCAGACGTAAACTTCCAATCCAGTTTTCATTACTAGTTAAGAGGAGATACTTTTTATCACCATCTGTCTGTCTTTTCTATCTTTCTCTCAAGTTGTTCTGACTCAGGCAGGGGAATGAGGGGTTACACAACGGGCTCTGACATCTCTTCATTCTTAGCCAGGTTTTCACCCTGACTATTCCATAACAGTTCATTGGCAAATATCATACTCACTTCTGCTATTAAATATATTGATGTCTCAGATGGTGCTGAATATACAAATAAATGTATCTTCAATTTTACCATTTGAGACATAACAAGTTCAGTTCTTTCACTGATATGAGTATTCTTTAATTAGAAGAACCATTATTAGTTAGATCAAGAGTGGGATGTCAAGACATTTGTATTCTTAAAAATAGCTCATCTCAAATAAAATGATTACAAAACAGTGTACAACTGAAGGTTGAATAGAATTTGTGTTATTTCAGAATTTCAGTTGGTGCCTCAACTCGCCTGGGCAACTTGGCGAGACCTCATCTCTACAATAAATCAAAAATCAGCTGGGGGTGGTAGCGCACGCCTGTAGTTCCAGCTACTTGGAAGGCTGAGGTGGAAGGATCTCCGGAGCCCAGCAGGTCGAGGCTGCAGTGGCCGGGAGCCGCCACTGCACTCCAGTCTGAGCGACAGTGAGACTCCAACTCAAAAAAAAAAAAAAAAAAAAAAAGGAGGAAAATACTAATAGATGGTAAGTACCCACTCTTATACCTCTCTTCATGACTCTTTCCTGTAAAGACAAATACATTGCCTAATGATTATTCATAAGTGCCCATGAAGCTGTGCTTGCCTTCCTGTGAAGAAGGCCCTGTATCTGGGACTTGTCCCACCTTCACCTTCTGATGTCTGAAGGAATTGATAAGCTAATTCCCACAAGGCATTAGAGGCTAATAAGGTTGAATAATAGTTGCTTTCAAATAAATAGAACTTTGAAAATATGATTTAACCTATTTCCCAGAAAAATACTCTTGAGGTTGGCCCTTTCTCAACCCCTTCTAACTATCCTATAAAGGGAAAGCATGGTTTTGAAGACATCAGATCTGAGTTTTAATTTCAGCTTTACTTTATCTAGTTATTTAACTGGTTTAATTTGGAGCATACAGAATCTTTTAAAAATGTCAGCTCCTTTTTTGGCTTTTCCTTGTATATAAGATCTATCCTTCATAAAACACACACACACACATACACAAAATATATTTGTGCAAATACAGACATCAGTTTCTAAAAATGATTGTAGCTTTCAAAATAATTTTGGTTTATTTAGCTTTTTTAATTCAAGGAAAAAATAGTAAATAAGTGAGATTCAAATAAAGGTTGCCTTCCTTGTTTTGAATCTAGAAATAGTATAAGTCAGTATTAGGACATGTACTATAAAAAATTCATATATTAGTTAATTTTTTTAAGATGTGGTATACAAGTCAGGATTAGGTATACAAGTTGTCATCATATAGTTAAAGCTTGGGCCCCCCTTTTATCCCCACTGTGCCTGGTTTGAAATCAGGTATGCTTACTGATATTATGTAATCCTCCCCTACCCCTGCCACCAGCAGTGTCCTGCTACTGCCAATCTCATTCTTATAGTATTATGGTAAATGTTCAGGGTCTGCTTATGAGTGAGAACATGTGGTACTCAGTTCTTTGTTTCAGCCTACTTTAATATTAGGAACTGGAAATATCAAAATGGTATAATTTCTCTTCTTTATGAACTCACCTACATTAGAAGGAGGTAGATGCAGACATAAAACCAATGATAAATGTTCTATTAAGATACAGAGGGGTAAGAAAAGGAACCGATCTGCTTGGAAGGTCAGAGAAAACTCAACAATTTTAATATTCAGGTAATAGCTGACAAGGAGGTTGATATACATACACAAATACACATACACACATATACATATACATATATAAATATACATATATATGTGTGTATATATATGTAAAATAAGTTGAACCATTTTAATGATGTGAGTTTAAGACCAATGTAGATGATTATAAGTTAACTTGTGTAAATAGAACATGAATATAAATAATTAGCATGATGAGTACAACAAAAGTATATTATCTTATGACTCATAGTTTATTTAAAGGGATGCTAGAACAGAAATTGTGTATATGTGTGTGTGTGTACATATTTTAAATTAAAAGCAAATGGAAAATAATGAATACATTTAAAAGAAAAACTGAAATTAAACTCATTAAGAGGACTGGAAAAATAATTACAAATGCTTTAGATTACATAAGCAGCTTCAAAATGTAACTAAACTAAGAAAGATTTTTTTTAGTAAGTTTCTTTTTAGCATAATAATAGCTATTGAGAAATGAGCTTATTTTACACATAAAATATATGAACAGATTAAGGTTTAAAGGCAGACTCTTTTCCTTTTATCTCTTCTCTATATCTTCATTTTCTCATATTTTATTTTTCTGTCTCTTGTGGTACTGTGTGAATAACATAACTCATTGTAAAATACTTCCAACTATCAAAAGGTAAAGTATCTAGAAATAGCAATTGGCAAGATTACTAATTATATAGAAACCTGTTTTCCACTTTACATTAAAACACTTAAAAAATTATATCACACCAAAAATGAAATCAATTTTATACATTTAAAAATTAAAATTACAATTCTCCTTTTGAGATTATAATAAATATATAAAATAATGAACAAACTTCAAAAGTCTACAGTTTTAATACAAAGAGCAGAATGCATTTGATTACAGGATGCACAGAGTAGGGAGGATGGGAAAGAGAAAGATTAAGGGAAAGAAAGAGAAGAAAGAAGAAGATGGATTAAGCCAAACCCTGAAATTTTAAAATTTGTCTATCAGACACTCAGTTGAAAGATTTCTAAAGTGTTCCTATACAGAAGAATGAATTAATATGACACTAGAAGAGGAGGGATTATCTATATAAAGCTATTGTTCTGATCTCATTGAAGAGCTAGGAAGAACATGATTTGACAAATACCTCTTTATTACTTGCCAGTTACAATAGCATCTAACTCATGTCTGATCTCAATTCAAAATATTTCTGAAGTGTTCCAAATGTAGAACAATATCAATAATAGTAATAGGAATAAAATTTTTAATTCTGCAAAATTGTTACAGCCTCGACTCTTTCATCAGATCTAGTTAGAGAAATGGTCTAACTTCCTTGTATACCTAAGTTTGGGACTTCATTATGCTACAAGTTGAATTAGTGATAACAAAAGGAACCACCAAAAGCTTAATCTTTTCTAATCAATGAAGAAAATGATAGAATTGAGTGTAACTAACTTACCAACAATTTAATTTTATATCAAACCAATAGAAATAAGCAAATACTAGTTGACTTTAACTACCTTGTATAAACTATTTGTATACAATGCAATTTAAAATACTGTGGTTCAAAGGTAAGTGGAGGAACATTTTACATTGAGGTAGGAAATGAGAACTATATTTATTATATGTTTTGCCCTCATTCTTTTCTGAATGTTGAATTTTCTATTAAAATTGTACTTGAAATTTTATATATGTTTGTATTTGAGTTTATATATGTATATACATACATATACATATAGTGCATAACATGTACATGCATAAACAAAATATATTGGTTATTTTTAGTATGTAATAAGAACTATCTCTACCCCATAGTCTAATACATGTTTTTTTAAAAAATCACCCAGTCTACTAAGTAAAAATAAACTGACCCTGAGTCTGATATCTAAATTTCTTTTCAATTTCAAAAAAGACAACCAAAGAAAATTGGGGGCTTCAATTTTAAAGATAGAACTAAGATAATAAGGTCTATTTAAAAGTCTGAATGCTGTATTTGAAATACGTTGTTCAGATGATTATTTATAGCACATTAAAAATTAAACTTACTTGAGCAAGTTTAATAAGAGCAGCAGAGTTTTTACACATTACATAAATAGAGTCTAACCAGAGGTGAAATAACAGTGAAACCAATGAAGCTTAAATTTCAGAGTCCCTCACTTTCATAAGCCCCTTCCAAAGCACAGGGTAGGGCTCTGGTAATGTGCTCACATGGGCATGCTTTTTGTAAAATTTGCAAAACTAAAATATCAGTTAATGCCGCTGTCTCTTTATACTCTGACTTATTCTCTATCACATTTCTCCTTGGGGCATGAAAGTGGCTGTGGGCATGTTGAGATCAAGCCAGGAAGGAGATGAGGTGGATATATGTTTACTCTGGGTTTAGTTAAATATACTTATGTGGGTTTTATTTCATTTCCAAGTATACTTAAATTTTGTTAGCAATCCCCATGGAGGAATAACTCCCAGGAACATTTTTAGCACCCAGACACACCGGGCACTATGAATGAAGGTGCAGGGCCATAGGATGTATCACAATATGAACATCTTAAAGTGCCTGGAAGTGTATGGGTAGTAAAGCAGAGGCAAGGTTAAAAATGTTCACAGCCTGAAGTGAGTCTGTGAACAATTATTCCAGTATTCAGATGTGTAAATTACAAATGGGGAATTTTATTCTCACAATTTTCTGTACAAAATAGAAGATCTCCCTTTCAAAAATATACTCAATATAATGCATCATTTAACATGTTTTCTAGTAATAAAATTTAGATAAATGTTGCTGGAGGAAAGAGTAAATAATCCTTTTCTCCTCACTTCAGAAAGTATAATAATATTGTAAAAAAGAAGCAATCAAAGAGTATGAAGTAAAAATATAGAAAACAAATACTATAGAGTTGTACCAGGCAGTTAACAAAAGTACTGTGTTATATTTTCAGATTTTAAGTCGCTGGGTATTGTCAGGCTATAAAAAATTGAAATGTGTTTAAAATTATTTGTTTCTCATTATAAAAAATATTTATCTCCTTGTATTTTAAACTTTTTATACTTTCTTCTTAAAGGTGTATCCAAAAATTGTATAAGCTTCAGGCCTATAACATATGAATCTGCCCCCAATAACACATAAAGGGAAAGTTTATGGTGTGTTTTGCTAAAGAATTTATTTTAAAATGACTTTAATAAATGTTGCACATTGAAAAGAAAAAAGTATATATAAGAAAAGTAACTAAGGCAGTTTTCTACCTAAGTGGCTCTCTTTTAATTAATTTTGATTTTATTCTTGCCTCTATCAGTGTTTTACCCATATTTCTTAGATGTGTGGTTGTTAAAAGATGGCAAGAAGAGAAGAGCAGAAAAGAAACTAATTTGGGGACACAAGATTTTTGTTAACCACTTCACTCTGTCTCCTCAAAGAGAACTGACGATGGATAATAATTCCATCCCTTTCATATATTACAGGATAATAAAAACTCTAATGTTAAAGAGGGAGGAAATAAAATGTAAAAGTTAATAGCTAATTCATTCTCCATGCTAGTTCAGTCCTTGGCCTTTCAGTCCTTTTCTGCCAATAGTAACAAATTATGTGATGATTTTGTGATGTGGGCTGTTCACTTGGGATTAAGAACAAATGACCAAATTTGAAGACCTGCCTCTTAAACTATGCATCCAAAGATCATAGGTCAGATCTTTATTCACTATATAATCTTCTTGAAAGAGTAGGCTTACGAAGTGTACACAGGAAAAAGTGTATTAAACAACATTTTAGCCACAGAAAGATAATTTCTGTTATAAAATATTGTAGAGACAGATATAATAAATTACTTTGAGAAATATACAGGAAGGCACCATAAATATCTAAGTTATGTTCTGACTTTCTTCACTTTTTTATGTACAGGCTCTAGTTTTTCTCTTTGTATATGAACCCACTAAAAAAAGATCAATGTTTCTTATCAGTACTAACCCATTTCAGAGAAGAGGCAAAAAGAGAGTTCAGTGAAGTGAAGGTAAGTCAAGAAGCAGGGCTAGTCATAAACCTAGGATAAAGTTTCTTCCAAGTAGGGTTTATTTAAGTGAATCAGATGTAGACCACAAACTCAGATTTTCACTATGGCCAAGTTGCTTCATCTTCCAGACTTGGTTTCTTTGATCTGTTAAAAAAGAAAGCTGGAAAGATCATCCTAAAGATCCCATGCTGCTCTAGCACATTCTGGTGAGAGGCCTTCTGTCTGTGTTAGTTCCTATTGTTAGACTTTTCTCCATAAAAACATTCACATAAAGTACTTGGAAGTTAGCAAAATTAAATAATAGATATTCATGTAAAACTTATGAATCTACCTCCAAATCACATATCCAAAATTCTGTCTTAATGCCAGAACTTTTCAACTCCTGAAGAAGTTTGCTAAGTGGCAGGTAACATAAGGATTAAGAAATGTTTTTTGGGGAAGACTGTGTGATGTAGGAAAAAAATAGCAGGTACCTAGAGTGATATATAGTTAATAAATGATATTAAATAGCAGTGACCCTAAGAAAAATGACAAAAAACTGGTTTCTTCTGCATGTCCTAATTTTTCTTTTAGTGTCATAAATACCTACTTTCCTCCCCAGATATTACATGAAATCATGCCCTTCAGCATCCCTGGATCCCTTCCTTACCAATCTTTTATGCATTTGGGTCTTCATACTCTAGGTATGAAGGGGACCCCCTCCAAAACCAGAATTATCTTTAGGAGGGCAGGCCCCTTGTAATACAGGCTTCTCCCACTAGATAAGTGTTATAGGAACCCATCGTCATCAATGTACCAGCTAGAGTAGTTGTGCATTATGATACACAGTAGAAATGTCCTAAGTTGTGGCAAACAGGTGGCTGGTTCTTCCACCATGACAATGCACCTGCCCACAAGGTGCTGAGTGTTCAGTAGTTTTTACCCGAACCCCTATTCACCCGATCTCACCCAAGCGACTTGAAAAAAGTCCTCAAAGGGCAACAGTTTGCCACTGTGGAAGGGGTGAAACAAAAAAGAGAAAAAGCACTTTAAGGCAATAGAATTGATAAGTTCAAAAAGGTTTTGAGCAGTGGAAAAAGCATCTCAATGGCTGTATTGCCTCAAACAAAGAATACTTTGAAGGTGATTGAAGTTTAAACATGTTGGGATAAACATACAATTTTTAATAAATTCAGGTTTTGGGGGGGAATCCTTCCCTGTATTGCCTTAGATCTCTGAATGTACCCTTTCCCCTCCTCTTATCAGAAGTTCACAATCTATCAATTTTCACCAAGCTATATTAATATGGACAACTTAATAGCTAATATGCCTCCTTTCTAAAAGTATTTTAATTTAATAGAAGAAAATAATGCATCTTTAATGGTAAAGTAATGGTTAAATTCAAAATATTAGTGGAAAGCTTATGATATATTGCCCTTTTTTCCTTGAGAGGTAAAGGGGAGACTTCTGAATTTCGAGAATCTAACAAGCTCCCAGCAGTAACTAGATATATATATCTAGTGTATTGTGTATTGTGTATATATATATACATAATACATACACACACATCTGTATCTTTGGGAATCTTTGGAGGCTTATAAACTACAAAATAAATGAAATACAAATGCTATTTTAGAAAGATTTATCTGATAATTGTAAATATTCTGAGTTAAAGGGCAAAAATCTTTACAAAAAGAAAATCATTTTGGAGACTATTACCACTGCTCAGGGTTCAGGAGATAAACATGAAAGGACTGATTTGAAAGATACCTGGAATGACAAATTGAAAGATGTTAATGAGAAATAAAAAAGAGTCAACTATTTCAAAAAGTTGGATAACTGAAAATAGTTTTGAATTATTGATCTTTAAAAATAAAGACTAAGCTGGGCTCGGTGGCTCAGCCTGTAATCCTGCGCCTTGGGAGGTTGAGGCGAGTGGATTGCCTGAGCCCGCGGGTTCGAGACCCACCTGGGCAACTTGGCGAGACCTCATCTCTACAATAAATCAAAAAAATTAGCCGGGCATGGTAGCGTATGCCTGTAGTTCCAGCTACTTGGAAGGCTGAGGCGGAAGGATCACCAGAGTCCAGTGGGTAGAGGCTGCGGTGGCCGGGAGCGGCCACTGCACTCCAGTCTGGGCGACGGAGTGAGACTCCAACTCAAATAAATAAATAAATAAATAAATAAATAAATAAATAAATAAATAAAGACTAATTTGGAAAACACAGGGGAAAAACAGAAAAAAAAAAAGCCCAAAAGCTGAAATAAAAAACCATGTGAATGCCCCAAATCAGGTTGCATCAAGCCATGATCATAAATGAAACATTCAACACCATGGAGACAAAGTTACAGTTAATAGACACAGTAGCAATGCAAATGTCTTTTTTTAAGTAAATAAATACATAAATATAAAAATATAAATATTTTTTAAAAGGTCCAATCAAGAAACAAGGAAAAAATAAAATTAATGTTTTTGAAGTCAAATAAATGGTTTTGAGATAAGGATCAAGAGATCTAAAAATGGGCTCCAAAGAGTCATTATAGTATATTTTAGCATTACTCTCGTGTCCCTATCATTGCTATGGCATATCATTGCCTAGGGCAATGCCTTATGAGAAGCCTCTCCAAAAATACTTACCAAATGTATCATATGTCTAAAGATGTATCACACACACACACACACGCACACACACACTCACACACAGGCAGTTGCACACTGAACAGTGGCCATTCTAGGACTTCATAATCTCAAAATCAAAGTGAGTAATCACAAATTGTATTGACTACCTAATACACCTAAGCACATAATCTTTCCATTTATGATACTGGAAAAATGAAGTTAAAAGTAATAAATGATTTGGAAGATGTAAACTTTTCTTAATTTCTATATTGTTCACCTTACAAGATTTGTCTTATAAACATGTTTCTGTATCAACAGACTTTAATCTTTTAAGTTCCTTCTCTGTGCAAAAATGATTTGATATGATTTTGAAAAAAAAGTAGTTGAAACCATTTTGCGTATCTCAAAAAGTAAAATAATTCAAAATAAATTTTTTCAATATTAATCACAAGATCTTTTTAAAAATCAAACGCAACCAAAAATAGTTATCTCAGTGTCCATATGAAAATTTTCACTACCCACTGAAGGAAAAACATCAAAACCCTATCATATGAATGATGACATGAAAATTATTTCCATTATATGTGTAACAATTTTAATTAACTTAAAATGTTTTCCATTTTAATTTTAATATAAATATATATAAATTATTAAATGCCAACCAAAATAAAATATACATAGACTAAGTTATATGTATATTTTGTGTTTATTTATTCTTTTATTATCATAGTAACATGAAAAACAGGGTAACATTTTCATTGATAATATAACAATTACTGTATATAAGTCTCTATAATAACCTATATTTCAAAACATTCACTTTTATTATTTAGCTCTTGCATTTTACATTTGTATTTGTAACTTTTCTCATCTCCAGGAAGATCTTTAAAAATTCGCAAATATTTTAGTGGCAGTATCTTTTAATGAATCCAACAATAGGCCTTTGCATATATCTACCAGTAGGTGGAGCAGAAAACATAATTTATTACCCAAGAACAAGGGCAAGAGAATCAAAGTCAGTTTCTTTGGAATAAAACAAATAAGCAAATGAGATTTTCTTCAAAGGAAATATGTCCTATACATGTTAGATTTAGTTTGACTGGTTACTGAATCAAAATAAATAACCTTATTAAATAATCAATCTTTTCAGAAAGATAAATTAAATGTACAAATGGAAGCAATGTTTGCATTTTACTTTATTCAAATCAACTAAAATTAGCTTTCCTTTCATAAAACTTTTACAGGGACAAGGATTTTTTTGATGTGCTCATTTAATAAGGGTGCTAAACTCAATCCTGTTTTACAGGTGATGGGGTGCATAACAAATAGTATTTTCTGGGAAATATAATTGACTAATCCTATTATGTCTGTAGCAACAAATTAACCTTATTACTACTAGTAAATAGTGATTGATTATTTATGCAAATAAGCTACCATGTTCAGCTTTCTGATTGAAATAAACATATATAAAAGGTGCTTTAATATGACTTGAACTTTTTAATTAATAAAACCCTGAGGGGTCTATTAATTCACTCATTGCAATATTAGTTATTTACTTGTGTAATTCCTACACAAGTTAACATATTTGCTTGAATAAAGATGAGGTAATTAATACCATTAAAATTAGTAATAGCTTTTGAAACTATTTTAAGATATACATTGGATTTATACTAAAACTAGACTTAAAACTGACTTTAAAACTTTGCTATAAGTATATGAGTATATCAGTAAAATAATCCTAGAATTATTAATGCAATAAAAACCACATGATTTCATTTGTTATCTATATGTGAATTCACAAATAAAATTTTGGCTTACAAAATTCTCCATCTTTTTTGAAGTATTATTTCTCTGAAGTAATGTTTTATTTCTACTCATCTAAGGTAACCTATTAGAACTCAACCTAAGGTATGAAAATTTAACCTAAAAATTACTATTCTACAAACTATATTAATATCATTCCTAAATTATTAAAATCATCAATAAAAATAGTGTTTCTCTCTTTGCTAACAACACTGTTAGATTTATTAATTTTAAGCAGGTCAATAAAACTTTTCCTATCCTGACATATTCTTATTAAAATTATTCACACTTGAATATTTATTTGGTAAATTTTCAAATTATCTGCATGAATTGAAAATTAAAACTGATACAAATCTTTTAAAATAAATTTGATTTATTCTTATTTGGCTTTTATTTTGTAGTTAAATGCCTACAAATATAATTTACAATCAAAATTCTTAAAACAAGGGAAGGGAGGTTAGGTTATTTTAATTAAAATAAAATAGTACCTTACATTAGCAAAATTATAAGTATAAATAGTTGTTAATTTCAATAAGCCTGCCTATATAAGCTGTAATGAAAAATTGGCAATTTCCTTCTCAAAAAAATTTATTTGACATTAGACTGAAGTTAGGTTGAGCACACCTTGTGGTTAAGGATCATATAGTATATATCTAAATATACTAAAGTCCTAGCACAGTAATGAGTACTCAAAAACATTATTGGGAGTAATTAGCTGATGAATTTAAGTTAAGATTAGATAGAAATAGTTTACAATTTGACTTGAAATATTAGTGTTAAAATTCAAATGTTTATACCATGATGAAAAATACTGATTTAAAGCTAAGTAAAGCAAATCTGGTGGGATATAAGGAACAAAACATATGACCTTTCCAGTACCATCCTGTCAATTTAACTAACGCCTTGAATAAAATGAACAGATGAGACCAAGATGACACTGCTATTCTATTTTATCACCACACACACGAAGAGTTTGCCTTGGGAACAAACATGTCTCAATAGGTTCAAAGGGTTGTCTTTTCATCTCCAGTTACCTATGATCAAATATTAAGATCACCATGACAAAGTATACCAACTTGCCAGATCCAAATTAAAGTCCCTGATATTTTTATAATATTCCTCTGCAAGGGAAGTGATTTGAGAACATAATTTCACCCAGAATGCACTCAGTTCTGTGAGGTCAGGTGTAAAGGGGTGAGGTGGGGGGGTGGGGGAGCAAAGGAATCAGTATAAAGATATCCTAACTAATTTTCATTAATAACTAAAGGACATCAAAGGAAGGAAATGAGAAAATGAATGCTTCCAATTGGTAAAACTAACAGAAGAAAATGAAAATATAAAACATTAGTTTATCTTTGACAGGTTACGTTCTAATATTATGATTGTTATCATTTACTGAATGACCTCTAAGGGTCTGAACTATTTTAAATATATACACTTAATCCTCATAACATTCTTTCAACGTGAGTTTCATTATTCCACATGTGCAGAGTGAAGCAGAGGCTCAGAATATTCAAGGAAATCTCCTAATTTCTTACCCTCAGTGGGAGAGCATGGGATGCCAACTCAACTCTGTCTGATGACGATACCCAGGCTCTTTCAACTATACCACAGTACCTCAAAAATAATCATATTACTGGATACCTAGGAGTTCTGGAGCAAAAAATACTAAACACAAGATTGCATACATTGATATTACCAGCAGCCCACATGGTATAAAGAAGGAGAAAACTGGAACAGAGAATTGACAGCTTGTATTTGCTAATACAAACATACCTAAAACACAGTGGCAATATTTGATCATCCATTAGCTCTGTGAGTCAAGCCTCCTGGTGTTTTGTGAAATTATTTGTCAAATCAGGTCCTTAATTTTAAAACAAATGAAATCAAATAACTTAAAAAAATAATACACAGAAAGTCTGTATGATACTCTGGCACAGGGTAGGCACACCACAGATAATTGCTATTACATTATTTTATTAGTAAAGCAACTGAGTCTTTGTGGACTTTCTAAATCATTCCACTACATATTCAGTATCTCAATAACCTTGAGAAAACAGAATTAACAAATGTTCAGTTAAATCTGATTTCATCATCTTAAAAATTGCTTTCTCTATTACAATATCCATTGTAAGTAAAAATAGTACAATTAGAACTCAGATTAAGAAAGACTCCAAGTATAATGAGGGTTCAGAGTTCCCAAAGTTAACAACTGTATACTAAGAAATAAAATATTATCAGATTTAAAGAATTATGAGTATTAATAGAATCATTAGTTTAATCAAAATTGAATTTACTAATAACTAAAGTTGAAAAAACATTTTGGTAAGAAGGAATTACTGATTTGGAATCTATATTAAAAATGTAGCACATTAGTCATGGTGGTTTACGCCTGTAATACCAGCACTTTGCGAGGCTGAGGTGGGTGGAATGTTTGAACCTAGGAATTCAAGACTAGGCCAGGCAACATAGCGATACCTCATTTCTACAAAAAAATTAAAAATTAGTGGGGCGTAGTGGTATACGCCTGTAGCTCCAGCTACTTGATATGCTAAGGTGGAAGCCTTTTTTCTCCTCCTGAGTCTAGGAGGTCGAGCCTGCTGTGAGCTGTGATTGTCGTGATCATGCCACTATACTCCAGCCTGGGTGACAGACTGAGGCCCTGACTCAAAAAAAAAAAAAAAAAAAAGCACATCAATTATACCATTAACATTTTTACATTGTTGTGGATTCCATAATAAAAAGTTAAAATATTTTTACTTTTAAAATTATCTTTAAATTATTGCTTAAGTGTTTAGAGTCTAAAAACTTCAGTTTGAGTACCAGATCTAGTTCTACTAGTTTTGTGCCAGTAAAACAGTCACATAATAGCTCTGCGTTTGTTTTCTTACCTGTTAAATGAAGATAACTCAGCTCTACAAATCCAAGTAAATATATAGATAGTTATCATTATTGAAAAGTATTAGGTATTTTTGACTAGTAGAGATTAGCAGTGCAGGAGATCTATGGTCCAAATGTATATGGCCAGCCCAGAATTTAATATATTTCTGAATTTGGATGCCTGTAAGGATGACATTCAGTCTTGAATCTCACCCTGTACCACCAGAACTTGACCTGTCCATGCCTGGAAACATCTGAATATATGACTCTGGCCAGAACTGTGACACTAAACTTGAAGAATAAAAGTCCAGAAATTGCTAGTGTCCTGACTATAGCTCAAGTATTAAAACTCATCTCAACTTCCAAATCATGTTTTTTTAAACCACATTTCTTTTTCAGAATATCCAACATGCAATGTATTCTTTCTTGGTAACCATGACAAAACCTGAGGTGGTAAAATTTTAGCATGTATAGGCAAATACATTTCTAAATATTCCAAATTTCACATTTATATTTCTATGTGAAGATATAATTGCTAAAGCAATTTTGTTAAAAGCTTTATCTGAAAGCTCATCAATATTTAGAAAAGGTGGAAGTATTGTTTTAATCTCAACATTAGCGCAATTAAAACAAAAAACATGAAAGCCACCTCAGCTTAATAACTTGTTACTTCTTAATCAATTCACAACACAACAATAAGCCACTCAGAATGAGCTTCAAAAGCGAGGTTATGCCCTTCATGTTGTGTTATCACTGTGGCATATCACACTGCTGACTTGGACCTTTCTGCCAGTGTCGCAGCAGCTGCCTCTATGAAGCTGCTGTCACAGACGAGTCATGGTGACTGCGCGTACCTACACAGAAGCACAAAATTGAACTCGAAGTAGTGTCTTTGTGATATCTTTTCAACAAGTCATGTCCCATTCAGCCTGCTAGTTTATCTCTGTCAGGCTAGGGGCCCAAGTGGCTCACAGAATCTGTCAGGGACAGGTAGACCAACCTGCTTTGTGCTGAGGAGGTAATGCATCTTTCTGGCTTGGTAATCTCTTTTCTTCTCTTCCCTTTCGAGGTTAGCCTTCTTCTCCTCTCTTTCTTTCATTTCTGCAAACTCCTCCAGTGAATCCCTGCATCAAAACCATCTGAAATTATTTATCATACTATGTGTTAACATGTTAACTCCTTCACAGATGATAATCAAGTAAGTTTTTTGAGTGCCAATCACCACTCACATCCATCAAAATTAGTAGTGTATCTTAGCTGCATTTTCTACATGAATCTTTACAATTTTTAGAACACATGTAAGTGATTTTTCAGTGATTAAGTTTTTAAAATCAAATGCCTATGTATTATAATTAACTTAAAGCTGAGGAAATATATCAAATGCAAAATATATTCATATCAAACAGAATGATAAACTACATTATCAGTTTCTTTGCTTGAAGATTAGCTATTTTGGACATACTTAAATATTCCAAGAAAGCATCTGAGCTACTGGTTTCCTTTAAATTTTGGTTTTGTATTTATTAATCTCTAATCATTTATTTTGTATACTAACTAATGGGCTATTTTAAAAGTATGACTGGTTTCATACATATGCTTAATTTATTGTAAGTTTACTTCCTTTAACAGTTCAAATAATATCAATGAGAATATATTGATAGTCTATGCTATTTTGCCCTTGAAAGTTTGACATTTTGTTCAATTATAGAGATAATTGGAATAAAAGTTAAATTGGGTGAATAAGTTAAAGTCTTTTCTAAGTATAATAAATTCCATTAAAATAATAAAACTTTTTATCATTTGTGTGTGTATCTAAGAAATTTAAGCAAAAAAATAAGCTTTTAAATATACTATGTGAAAACACCTGCTAAACAGATCTAAAATGAAAAAAATAACTAAATCCTTTATTTTCAAGGACAAATTTAACGATTCAAGTCAAAATAATGTTTTGAAATTGTACCACACTTTTTAAGAGGTAGATGTGTAACTTAGTGTCTAGTTCTGTCAGTAAAATTTTAAGTAAATCATCTGAGCATTTTCCTCAAAGATATCAGCAAGAAGTAGAGGAAAAAATTCAGAAATAAAAAAGATTCTTCTTTCTACATCAATGTCTAGAAATATTTTTGTTGCAATTCTCTGTTAAAGGCTACTAATACAATACTTCATAC
Source organism: Tarsius wallacei (assembly GCA_963574415.1). NCBI lineage: Eukaryota > Metazoa > Chordata > Mammalia > Primates > Tarsiidae > Tarsius > Tarsius wallacei. Next base: position 24,009 of record CAUYQG010018345.1, read on the forward strand.
AAGGTTACTTATAAAACGTACTGACGTTTAAAAATCACCAAGCTATGCTACTGCAGCAGAGCAATTTTTTTCAACATAAGATTAAATTGCAAAATAAATGAATTACTTAGAGTGGCATGGCCCCCATTTTGCCACCCTTCTCTTGAAAATTGCTTATTAATATGAAAAAAGGAGTCAGAAAATAGCCTGTTTTACTTTATGCATAGTATTTTGGGGGCTTCTGCGCCCACAGAGCTGGGCTAGCTGCACATTTAGATTGTGTTGGCAAGCTGGTACAATGACCTTTCTGACCTGCATCTCAGGGCTATTATTAATCGCTAAGTAACCTGGTAAAGCCAAACAAATTTGTTTCCATTGAAAGGATCTCTATCTGTGTCTGAGAATTTGTTCTGTACCAAACAAACCTCATTAACTGTGTCCATTTTTGACAAAGAACCAGGAGTTAGAGGGATTGGTGACCTTTCTTTGTCCTTAAGGTACAAATTTCAAGGCAGTTACATATGAATAAATGAGAATTTTTACCAGAAAAAATAACAAACATGTTATATAAAAAATGAATATATTATTAATTTTAATCTTTACTTTTTATATTATAGAATAAAATATTTTTTCTATAATTCCTCTTATAAACCTTTAAGATAATTCAAAATAACCAGAAAACTGCCACTATAAAGATAATTATTCAGAAATACATGTATCCAATTTTATATTGCTCTAGAGATAAGTACCAAAATTTCCTAAGTAATCATAAAAATAAAAAATACATCTACAAAGAAGTTTGTGCTCTACAAATGATTTAATGAATATAAAGAGCTCTTACAAAAGAAGAAAAGCCTAATATAATTGAAAACATATATGAATGGCTAAGGTACAAAAAAGTACATGGAACTTGGATACAAAATCAAAAGCGTAAGTTATCTCAAGTAGTAAAATCAGTCTATCTTCAGGATACAGAAATGTAAAATGAAAATAGTGTGTATTTAGGAGTGCATAGCAAGAAGAGCTAAAACTAGGAGATATGGAAAAGAATGTTAGTTTCTAGTGTATAAAAAAACCACACAGGAAACACTAGAAAAACTAATCTGGGGTAATCTCAAAACACAAAAGTAGTTAATTTAATAAATTCACCCAATTTTGAAAAAAATCAATTCCTGGGTTCCTAATTGACTTATTGTAACACTTGAGAGTGTGTGAATATATTGAACAACACAACTATACTTATGTCAAATATTCTTTGATAAATGATGAAGTAGGAAGAACAGAATAAATTACTTATCCTTGGTACATAAGTTTTTGTTACATCAATGGAAATGAGGATTGGCTCTGTGTAACGGATGCAATAGAAACTGTAATCCCATTAAAAAGGTTGGAAACATTCTAACCAGGATTCCCTACAAAATTATTAAAATTACTCCTTTTTTTAACTGGAGATTTAAAAAATACAGTACTCTTAAAACACTTAAATAGGTTTTTTTTTTAATTTTAGATGATTTTCTCATTTTTCTTCTCAGATGGTGCCAAAAAAAGTATACAAATTTTAAGAAAGGAAAAAATTGTATTAAAATTGTTATACTTAATATATCAATAACAAAAGAGGAATCCAAGTCATGTTTGACTTCTGCAATTACAAGAAGTGCTCAAAGTGGTTACCATCAGCATCTGTCCAGACATTTCTGGTTACAGCAAACTAAAAGTAATACATAGATAACATCTCTTAAAATGTATATACATTTTTGGGGCACCCTCACATATGGTATAGGTCTTACTAATTACCCTAGTTTACAAATATGAAAACACATAAAGAGACTAAATCATCTACTCTGAATAACAAATAAGTTAATGGCAAAAATGGAATTGAAATCCCTACATTTGCAGATTTTTCTAAGTCCAGTCCAGATTGTAGTTATCCGGAAACAAGAAGTATTACGCAGAAGATATTTTTTATTTAATTAGCCATGTATATTTTATTCCATTTTATAAACCTGTTTTCTACCATATAAAGAAACTTGGAAAGTCTTAAGATTTTCTGCATCATTTTCATATCTATAAAACATTTTGTAATGTTAGTTTAAAAAAAGATAAAAATTACTGAAACTTTTGCAAAGCTTCATATATTTGAATATATTTTGCTAATGGTATTTATAGTGATAATAAACTATTTAAATATTCTAATAATCACAGCAATAAAAAATAATAGCTATTGGAAGGCAATATAGCGGAGCAGTTAACAGCATAGACTCTGGAATGACACCTGGTTACAAAAGCTCTGCTGTGGTCTTTACTAGTTGTTTAGCCTCTGAGCTTCAGTATCTTCATCTGTAAAATGTGAATACATTAGTATCTTCCTCATTAAGCTACTGTGAGGATCAAACAAGTTAATGAATGTAAAGTATTCAAAGTAGTGGCCTGCACATTGTAGGGTGCTACATAAGTGTTAGCTATTTATTGATAATTTCCTATGAGGCAAGTAGTAGGCTACTTTCTTTATCTACTCAACTAGATATGAATCATATATGCTTTTTCTAATTCCCTTGATGATCACTTCTTTTCTCTCTCCTGATGAGTGTTCACTTTGCAGATGAAATTCCACAATGTAGAGTGTGGAATCTGGCTTCCTAAGAGGCCTGGGGCATGGTATAAACCTTGACCAGTGGGAAATAAGAGACATAAGAAAACCATGGAAGTAAGTTTCCTTCCTCTGTGCTCCACATACTGCTGAGGATTGATTTCTCCTTGCAAACCTGGAGAAAACCTGTGTGACTAAACACAACCAGCATACCTGCTGTTCTACGCTGCATCTCTGTGGGACTCTGTGAAGCAGTGCCAGGCTGCAGGAGCTCATCATATCTCATTCCTCCATACAGAAAAAAAGCACCCAATGCTCCAGCTGCCAGAAGTGCTGGCTGGTAACTGCTTATAACTGAGGATCTCACTGGAGAGAATCAGCTGCCCTGCTTCAAGTTTTGTCATCCTCCCCTACCCAGCCTGGATTGGGACCAAGCCATCTGAATCCCAAAGCCGAGACCTGTGATGCAGCTCAACTCCTCCCTCGGCCTTCCTTCTCCCTTACCTTAGAGATGTTATTCTCAAAATGTTACCTACTAAATCTCGTGTACCAAATCACTGTCTGAGTATGAGTTCTGTTTCCATCTATGACATTTCACAGTCATTTCTAGCCCTCACTGAGTTGGTATTAAACAACCCAAATAAAGTATCAGCACTTTAATTATAATGTATGTTCTGCTTTCAAGAAGTTCCTACCTAAAACACAAATAGTGCCTCATTTAATACTTTCATAGTTCTGCGGCGCAGATATTATTACCCTCATTCTACAGATCAGGAAATGAGATTCACAGAGATTAAATCTCTACCTAAATACCAACAACCAGAAAGTGGCAGAGATAGAATCTGAACCTAGGTTTGACTCCAAAATCCTTACCTTTAACCACAATACTATACTCATAGCATACATTTTGCCCAAATCCAGTATTTCATTTAGATATCAATAGGACTTTTTTTCTGATTAGGTAACTTTAAATACTGTATTATGTATATTAGTTTTCCAAAGCATGTAAAAGCAAAAAGCTGCTCTGTCTGGGAATAAATTAAATGAACAATCACTCTTTCATCATCATTTCATAAGATTATGACTGGGAAGCTATGTACAGCCATGGGATATACAGATCTTTGCATATCTTCCCTAAAGTATGTTTTTCAGTTGTTATTTATTAAGCAAAGAATGCTAATATACCAATGTATTTTTTAAAACACTGAAACCAAAAAGATGCCTAAAAGCTATGCAGCATGATGCAACTAACAAACAATAAAAACCCACAGGAATTTTAGGATTGGTCCCTGTTTCTCTCTCCTTCTCACTTCATATCACTCTCTCCCAGGATCACTATGCTTCTGTCACAATGGCTGTATTTCATTTCCTAACAAATTATTTTTTTCTACCTCAGGACTTTTATTTATATTGTATTTTCTGCCTTGATTTTCTTTTACAACAATCTGAACAGTTTAAAATTAAACATTTTGTAATTGTAAGTAAAAATTAAATAAATAAATTAAATTAAACATTCTGTAACACACAGTCATTAACTTAAGTACTTAGTTTGCTCCTGAGTTTCACACTTTACTCAGAAATCTGGAGTTAAGACATTAACATTTTGATAACATTCAGAAAGGTCTTCTCATTTTAAAACAAAACAAAACAACAAAAACCCTTTCCACCACTCTCTCCTTGATAGCGGAAGCACTTAGTGCACACATTATGCTTTTACACATATAATTCTGTGTAAGTTAACAATCTAACACACTATAT
>CAUYQG010018346.1:0-26599 GCA_963574415.1 Tarsius wallacei
TAACATAGTGAGACCCTGTGTCTTTTTTTTTTTTTTTTTTCTTTTGAGTTGGAGTCTCACTCTGTCACCCAGACTGGAGTGCAGTGGCCGCTCCCGGCCGCCGCAGCCTCGACCTGCTGGGCTCCGGTGATCCTTCCGCCTCAGCCTTCCAAGGAGCTGGAACTACAGGCGCGCACTACCATGCCTGGCTAATTTTTTGATTTATTGTAGAGATGAGGTCTCGCCAAGTTGCCCAAACAGGTCTCAAACCTGCGGGCTCAGGCAATCCACTCACCTTAGCCTCCCAAAGGGCTGGGATTACAGGCGTGAGCCACCATACTCGACAATAAATCAAAATATTAGCTGGGCATGGTAGCACGTGCCTGTAGTTCCGGCTACTTGGAAGGCTGAAGCAGAAGGATCACCTGAGCTCAGCAGGTCAAGGCTGCAGTGGCCGTGATTGTGCCATTGCACTCCAGCCCAGCAACAGAGTGAGACTTCAACTCTAAAAAAAAAAATTATATATATGTCTTGTCTGACTTGAGAGCTTCTTGGGAGATAAGGGAGTTTAAGATGCAGCACCTGATTAAATGAAATAACAGCGACTACAAGGCCAGGTGTTCATGATCATGTGATTACATACAACCTACTCTTGACCTCAGTGATGAGGCGACAGGAGAGATCAGGCTCCATGAGAGGCCCCTCCAGGAGGTGTGGAAGGAGGGGCTGCAGCAGAGGAGATAGCTGTGCTACCTGGAGTCACCCAGGGAGACCTCAGAGGTCTCTCCCGGGCACCTTCACAAAAGGCGACCCTTGACAATCTGCCCACACTTTCAGTTGTCTCATGGTAGGCCCATGTTTCGAATTGTCTGGTGGTGCCCTTGAAGGTGGGTGGAATGTGAACATGTGGGAGGGGGTGCTTAGCCAGAGCCCCTCCTAGGAGGTGAATCCCAACGAAGACCATCCGTCCGTTCATTCTCTCGCTTTTATGAAGCACCTGCTGTCTGCTTACCAGGTGCTGGTGCACACTCCCTGCCTGAGCATGCAGAAAGTGCACTCCCCGGGGTGGGTCAAGCATCCAGTGCCTGGCCAGGCCCAGGAAACCGAGCTGTGTCCCTTGGAGTATCTCCGTCTCCTCCCTTGAACCATCCCAAACCTAAATCTCTTAGATTTTGTGTACTTGTTTATTTGGCTGAAAATTTTCAGAATAAATTATGGACATTGTCACATGTCACCCCCACACACTAACATCATATTCAGAATAGAAGGGAATTTGCCTTGACACCATGATCACACCTAAGAAAGTTATCAATGATTTCTGAATACCACTTGAAGCAGAGTCTGTGTTTGAACTCCCCCAGTGTCCCTAAAATGTCTTTTGTCGCTTTCCTGTTCAAACCAGGGTCTGCTCAAGGTGTATATGGCCCATTTGGTTGTGCCTCGCTTAATCTAGAACATTTTGGATTTATCTGATTGCCTCCTTCTGACATCTTTTAGCTTGTCCCTTTGTCCCTTAGACCTCCTTCTACTTGTGTTGCCCACAAGCATGGGGTGTCCGGCAACCTTGTGTCCGGCAACTTTGGAACCCCCAGCAGTGAGAAATGACCCTGAGGGTCATCACTCCTACAGTGCTGTCCCATACCAACCAGGTGACAGATGGCCCTCCTTCCTCATGGAGACCTTCCCCAGACCTCTGCCTGGCTCTCTCCCTCCCTCCATCAGGCCTTTGCTGAAAGGAGCCTATTCTGACCACTTGTTGAAGTACTGCCCCCAACAAGCCCTCTCTGGACCCCCCACCCACCCAGTTGGATTTTTCTTCTTAGCACACATTACTGTCCAACTCTGTCTCTCCTGCCAAGACTATCAACTTCATTAGGACAGAGACTGTTGCCTTGTTCTCGGCTGTGTCCCGGTACCTAGAACAGCTTTTTATATGAAGACACCTAATAAACCTTGAATGAAAGAATGAATGGATCCCACAGCAAATGGTCCAGATCCAAGCACATCACTGACCCCAAGTAAACAGATATTGTTGGAGGTTATCATCTTCCCGGAAACATAGACTAAAATTCTGAAACTACAGTTAACACTAAGTGGGAAAAAACCCACATCATCTGTGAAAAACAAAGTTCCCCCCGCAAGCTGTCCGACCTCCCAGCCCCCAGGCCTCATCCCACCCTCTCCACCAGACTCTGGGCAACTCCTGGATCACGCGAGTCAGGGTGAGTCCAGGGCCGCTGGGCCATAAATACTGGTTAGTCCCACTCAGCGAATATGAGCCCTGTGAATTATGGCTCTTGGCTTGAAGGATGATTTCTTTTGTCTGATTTTTTTTTTTTAAGTCTACTTTTCTCCCCCTTTTCTTTTTTAGCCTTGAAATGTTGAACAGGTGCCTCATTCAACTCCTAGCCAAGGGTTGCGGCTTGGAATGGGCACTGAGCCAGGGTGCCTAGGGAGAAAAAGCGGGGGAGTTCCAGGAGCCAGGGGTGTCACCCACTTATGAGTGAAGGAGGGGGGTCAGCTTGTGTTTTCTTGGGCTAAAATCAACAAATGAGACATGGCACAGAGCATCATCTAAAGCAGGGCTTCTTGCCCTGGCTCTCAGGGGGCCCAGGAACCCCCTAAAACTGTGTGCAACATACTGTGAATGTTTGCTTCCAAGCACCTATCTGGGGAAGGGGTCTGTAGCTTTTGTCAGTTTTCCCAAGGAAGATTGTGATCTCCTCCATCTCAAAAAAGAAGGGTAGGAAAAGCGGAGAGGCCGAGTATGGTGGCTCACGCCTGTAATCCCAGCACTTTGGGAGGAAGAGGCAAGCAGATTGCCTGAGCTCAGGGGTTCAAGACCAGCCTGGGCAACTTGGTGAGACCTCACCTCTACAATAAATAAAAACATGAGCAGGATGTGGTGGCATGCACCTGTGGTTTCTGCTACTTGGAAGGCTGAGGCAGAAGGATCGCCTGAGCCCGGCAGGTTGAGGCAGCATTGGCCACAAGTGTGCCACTGCACTACTGCCTGGGTGACAGTCTGGGTGACAGAGGGAGAAAGGAAGGAAGGAAGGAAGGAAGGAAGGGAGGGAGAGAGAGAGTGCCTGGCAGCTTTTGGATCTATGAGTCAAGGAGGTCGTGTCCCCTTCTGCCATGCCCTGCCTCAGCCAGGAGCTCAGGCTAATTGAGGAGTCATGGAAGGAGACAGGTTTGGGTTCTGTTTTGTTGAGTTATCGTTTCTTGAGGGCTTCCTGTATGAACAGCACAATGTTGAGCTCTTTTTTCTTTTTTTTTTGAGTTGGAGTCTCACTCCTTGGCCCAGGCTGGAGTGGAGTGCAGTGGTCATGGCCACCCCACCATCGACCTACTGGGTTCCAGCGATCCTTCCACCTCAGCCTTCTGAGTAGCTGGAACTACACCCAGCTATTTTGTATTTTATTGTAGAGACGAGGTCTTGCCAGGTTGCCCGGACTGGTCTCAAACCCTCAGGCTCAGGCAATCCACTCGCTTCGGCCTCCCAAGGTGCTGGGATTACAGGCTTAGCCACCGAGCCCGGCCTATGTTGAGCTCTTTTAACGCAAATAATAGTTAGCTCTTACCTAGCACTTAGTGCCAGGCAAGGCGTTCTCTGTGTATTAGCTCATTTAATCTCCCAACAGTCCTATGGATTAGGCACCATTATTCTCATCTCACTTTACAGATAGTAAAACTGAGGCATAGAGAGGTTAACTTGCCCAAAAGTGCATAGCAGACTGTATTTGAACCCAGAGGTTCTGGCTCCAGGTCCACGTGCCTGTACACCTCTCAAGTTCTCATTTAAGTCTCACGACCACCCCCAGGCATCTACTATTACCATCTCCACTCTACAAGGGCTAATTCTGGAGTTGGACAACTTGTCCAGGGTCACCCCATGCTTCCCCTGCCTCCCGCTGTGAGACTGACAGCCGAAGAAGAGTCTGAAGAATTCAGAGGGGTGAGAGTTCACTCTGGGCAGGGGTGTGGGGAGGAGTCAAGCAGGGGGCGGTGGAATGTGGGAGGCCGTGAAGCTCAGACGTGTATGCCTGAGGGATGGCTCGTGGGGGCAGGAAGCAGCCAAGACTCCTTGTAGACTCCCCCGCCCCTTGCCCAGGAGAGGTGGCTGGTGGTCCCAAGGAAGGAGCCCAGGTCTCAAGGTTAACACCCACTCTCATTCCTTCATCTGCCTCAAAGTCGCAGGGTCCCCAGGAAGTGCCTTCTATGGTAGAGAGACTGGAAGGCTGCCTCCCAGCCCGCCTTCACCCCAACCCTGCTTCTTGGGCCTGTTGTCCCACTGTCATTGACCAGGTGCCTATTTACAGTTCTATAGGAGAGACCTCTGTGTCATAGACAGAGGGAATCCCCGTGGTGCCAGGACTCAGGCAATGTGCAGACCGGCCCATTAGGAGCCACACTGCAGGCAACTACGAGAGAAGTCAAGATTGAGCAGGTGTCTCAGAAACTCTGTTTCAAACGTCTCTAAAGATCGCCGAGCTGCCTGGTTGTCCTACATAGTAATGAAATGCCTTCGGGGCTACACACTGCAGGGACGCCTCCAAAGAGTCGACAATACAAACGGCACTCCCAGAGCTGCAGTGCAAAACCTGCATCACCGTACACGATGGCCTTGGACATTTCTGCTGAACAGGTCAGAGTTCCCACGTTGCCAGCCCTTCAGGGAGGCTGGCCCCACCCCTCTGGTCCCAGACCTGGCTGATGGTTGTCAGTCCAGGAATTCTGTGACCTTCAGTTTTAGGAGGTGAGAGTCTTTGTATCCTGAAGACTTCACCAGAAAGCAGGGCCTCCAAAAGACATTGCCCACACGTTCTGTGTGGCTCACACGTTTGTCCACTGCATGGAGGCAGCCTTTATTTTTGCTGTTACCTGGGGCCGTCTGCCCACCTCTACTTCCCAAAACCCTGTGGGTGTGGAAACTGCATGTAAGTGTCACATGGTTCATGCCCCAGGCCCTGATGATTGGTTCAGAAGTGAGTGCCTGGCTCAGGGCCCTCCAATCACAGCACCATGACTTCTTGGCCACAGTTGACTGGTGAAGAGGTCAGCCTTAACTAAAATTTTGGAGAAAACTCACAGTGAGGCTTTAAGTTGTTGAATTCAGGATCTGTTATCGGATAGTCCTATAGCATTCAGGGCCCAACCACATCCCTGCTCTTTCTACTGGTTATTTAACCTTTACCTAGATTCTTTTAGCAAAAAAGGTAAATAAATCACACACACACCTATACATATATCTTTAACCACTTGGAGAAGCCAGGTGCAGTGGCTCACACCTGTAATCCCAGCACTTTGGAAGGTGGAGGTGAGAGGATTGCCTGAGCCCAAGGGTTCAAGACCAGCCTGGGCAACTTGGTGAGACCTCGTCTCTACAATAAACCAAAAAATTAGCTGGGTATGGTGGCACACATCTGTAGTCCCAGCTACTCGGGAGGCTGAGGCAGAAGGATCACCTGAGCCCAGCAGGTCAAGGCTGTGGTGGCTGTGAGCATGCCACTGCACTCCAGCCTGGGCAACAGAGTGAGATTCCAACTCAAACATTAAAATAAAATAAAATAAAATAAATATAAAACAAAATAAACCACTTGGAAGGGCTTTTCTGCCACCGGGGACCAGACTGTCTCATACACTTCTCTGAACCCTCTGAACATTTTGTGAGAGCTTCTTTTTTTTTGTCGGAGTCTCACTCTTTGACCCAGGCTGGAGTGCAGTGGCACGCACACTCATGGCCACCCCACCATGGACCTACTAGGCTCCGGCAATCCTTCCGTCTCAGCCTTCTGAGTAGCTGGAACTGCAGACATGTGCTACCACACCCGGCTCTTTTGTATTTTATTGTAGAGACAAGGTCTCCCCAAGTTGCCCGGGCTGGTCTCAAACTCTCGGGCTCAGGCAATCCACTTGCCTCGGCCTCCCAAAGTGCTGGGATTACAGGCTAAGCCACCCAGCCCAGCCAAGAGCTTCCTTTTCTGTGCAGGGACAGGGGTAGGCTGGGGAGACATGAAGGCCTTTGGGATAACGTGTCGCAGGCTGCCACCAAGCTTGCAGACTAAGAGCCAGCATCTTTGATCCCTTTGGGTCCATCTATAGGAAAGTGAATTGAAATTGAATGTCATTTGCACACAGTCTGGCAAGCACATATTGGTGGCCCCAAAACTAAAAGCTACTAGACTCTACTCAGGAGCTCGCAGGCCAACGGCAGTCAATCCCTTGGACGGGGCTTCCTGGGGTCCAGCAGCCTCAGGGGACACGGGACAGACACGGCAGAGCCAAGCCAAGCTTCAGCCTCCAGGGTGAGGCACAGCCCGCTGTCTCCTGCCCAGCTGGATTTTCCAGTCCAGCCTGCACGTTCCTTCCTGTTCCTTCCCTCATCCCCTGGCAAACACATTTCTGCAAACCCACGCACCCTGCAAGTGAGGGGATTCCCGCGGGGGCCTTTTGTGGTGTAGGCGCTTGAGGCTCTGCCGCCTTGCTCTCGGAGGCCAGGGCCGGGGGCTGGGCTGGCAAAGATATCCCGGGTGCCCTTCTCCTGCCTCCTGTCTTCCTTTCCTCCGCCCACCTCAAAGCCCTAGCCTGTCTTCACCCCCAGCGCTCCCTCCTGCACCAGGTCGCGTTCCACCCTCTGCCACTTGCACCCTTAAGGCCGACAACTGGGCTGGAAGAACCTCCAAAACCACCCCATCAGCCCAGCTGCTTCATAGGAGAGACTGAGGCCAGGGAGGCGAAGTGAGCTCTTAAAGGACACCGGTTGTGAGGAGCAGCGCTGGGGACAGAATTGCGGCTGAGCTGGGCCCCTGGCGGCGCGCGCCTGTCGTCTCAGCACTTTGGGAGGCTGAGGGGGTAGGATTGCTTGATCCCAACCTGGGCAGCATAGCAAGACCTCGTCTCTAAGGGAAAAAAAACACACAGTGGCCATTAGGGGTGGGGGGTGTGCATTTGAAGCCTTTTGGCTTCCGTGGAGAGGAGGAGAGCCCTGTGCTCCAGTGACAGGAAGCTGCGGAAGAGGAAGGGTTTGAGAGGCAGGGACCCGTCAGCCGGACATCGGGCAGGGAAGGGGGGCCGGCCTCTGCTGGCGGCCCCTCCTCGGCCTTTGCCCCGGCGCAGCGCGCTCCCAGCTCTCCCTCTGGCCCGGGGGCGCACGAGGACCGGGAAGCCGAGGGGGCGCTGGGCCCGGGGGGCGAGGGGAGCCGCCGGCGCCGGGGAGGCCGGAGGCGGCCCCGCCCGCCGCCCTTCTGCTGAGCCCCCCGGGCCGCCGTCCCGCGCCTCCCTCCCGGCCTCGCCCCCCCGCCCCCCGCGGGGCAACCCGAGCCGGTCCGGGCGGCCGGACCGAGCCTCCGACCGGCGGCGCCTCGCTTCCAGCCCCGCGCCGCGGAGCCGCCCGGCAGGGCGCCCGAGTGGCCGGCCTCCGGCCGCTTCCCTGTCGCGCTCTCCAGGCCCGCGGCCGCGCCCCGGCCGGCCCCGCCCGCCCGCCTCCGCCCTGCGACCCGAGCCGGCGTCGCCTCCCCGCGGCCGCCGCTCCCCTGACCTTCCGGGCCCGCGCTCCTCCAAGTGTCGTCCTGGGACTTCCAGCCGCATCCCCCGGGAGCCCGGGAGAAATGCAAACTCCCGGCTGGGCGCCGTGGCTCACGCCTGTGTTGCCAACACTTTGGGAGGCTCGGGCGGGAGGACTGCTTGAGCCCAAGAGTTCGAGACCAGTCTGGGCCACACAGGGAGACCCCCATCTCCACCAAAAAATTAAAACACTAGCCAGGCTTGGTGGTGCGCGCCCGCGTCCCAGCTACTGGGGAGGTTGAGGAGGGAGGACGCTTGAGCCCAGGAGGTCGAGGCTGTGGTGAGCCGTGATCCGCCACCGCACTCCAGCCTGGGTGGCAGAGTAAGACCCCAATTCAAAAAAAAAAAATCTCATTTTAAAATAATGTTTTTTTTTTTTGAGTTGGAGTCTTACTCCGTCGTCCAGGCTGGAGTGCAGTGGCACACTCACGGCCAATCCAGCGTCAACCTGCTGTGCTCCAGCCATCCTTCTGCCTCAGCCTTCCAAGTAGCAGGAACTACAGGCCCGCCCTACCGGGCCTGGCTAATTTTTTAGATTTATTGTAGAGATGAGGTCTCACCAAGTTGCCTGGGCTGGTCTCGAACCTGCGGACTCAGGCAATCCACTCGCCTCTGCCTCCCAAAGTGCTGGGATTATAGACTGAGCCACTGAGACTGGCCTATAATTTTAGTTTTTAATGTTTAAATCTTTCATGTATCCAGAGTATGATTTAGTATAATAAATGAGGTAGGGCAGTCCCCTGGGGTCCCCTCCCACTGTGGGAGATTTTCTGTCCTCTCACTAAAGCCTGCTTTTAAAAAAAAGTGAGGTAGAGATTTAACTTTCCCACCCAAAATAATTAGCCAGTTGTCTCAACACCATTTATTAAATAACCACAAATTTTCTCTTTGTTTGGAAACACTATCTATATTTTACACCAAATTCGTGTGCTTGTTTGTGTCTCTTTCTAGACCTTCTATTCTTTCTATTGATTGGTCTGCCAATTCATGTTTCAGAACCAAATTGTTTTAGTTATTGATTCTCTGTAATGTGTCTTAGAATATAGTAGGGGTAGTCCTCATGCCCAACTCTTCTTTTTTCAAGAATGTTTCTGGGATACATACATGTTTATTTTTGCCTATGAACTTAAGATATACTTGCTTTGTATCAAGAAATACCCTTTAAATAAAAGTGTGTACACTTTTTAAAACATAATGCTATTGTACTCTTAATAGACTACAGTATAGTATTAACATACCTTTTATAAGCACTGGAAAACTAAATTACCAATTGAAAGTACTAAAGTTAGCTGGGTGTGGTGGCACGTGCCTGTAGTTCCAGCTACTTGGAAGGCTGAGGCGGAAGTTTCGCCTGAGCCCAGCAGGTCAAGGCTACGGTGATCATGAGTGTGCCACTGCACTCCAGCTTGGGTGAGAGTTAGGCTCTGACTCCAAAAAAAAAAAAATAAAGGGTACTGAAGTACCAGTTGTTTTGGTTTTGGTACTTTAATTGGAATCACATTAAACTAATAGCATAATTTAAGGAAAATTGATATCTATTGTGTCTCAGTCAGGATAACAGTATAACTTTAATTTACTCTGGGACAGGCGCAGTCGATGATCTCCAAGTATTTTACTTGCTCTACAGTTTGCATTTTCTTGCAGTAAGGCAGGTCTACATAACTTGTTTTGGTCAGTAAAATGTGGGCAAAAGTGACATGTGACACTTTGGATGGAGGCAATGTCTGGTCTAAGTGTGATTCTCCAGGTTTTCTTCCTGTGCTGCAGTGGTCATGGACGCACAGGGTCAAAGTAAGCCTATTGCTGGGCCACACATGGAGAACAATTGTCCTGAGTTGTCCAGCTACACAACTGACTTCAGGTGAGAATTAATAAACTTGTATTAAGCCACTGAGATTTTGGTGCCAGTTGTTTCTGCAACATCATTTAGCCTATACTGTCTGATAATACCCTCAGTAACATTTCAACGTTTTACTTACGTAGTTTCTACACATTAACTAATAGGTTTTTTCTTTTTTGCTGCTATTATTAATGGGATTTTTAAACTGCCTGTACATTTTCTAATGGCTTGTAATTTATATATATAGGACAGCTATCAATTTTTATGTATTAAATGTGTGATCAGTCATCTTACTGAACCTCTTAGGTTTTCTAATAGAATTTCAGTGATGATCTTGGGTTTAACCTTTTCTTTTTTCTTCTTTTTTTTTTTTTGAGTTGGAGTCTCACTCAGTCACCCAGACTGGAGTACAGTGGCCGCTCCTGGACACCGCAGCCTCGACCTGCTGGACTCCGGTGATCCTTCCGCTCAGCCTCCCAAGTAGCTGGAACTACAGGTGCGTGCTACCATGCCTGGCTACTTTTTTGATTTATTGTAGAGATGAGGGCTCATCAAGTTGCCCAGGCGGGTCTCGAACTCACAGGCTCAGGCAATCCACTCACCTCAGCCTCCCAAAGCACGGGATTACAGGCTGAGCTACTGAGCCCAGCTTCTATTTTCTTCTTAAGTGTTTGCTAGTGTGGAGGTTGAAAACTAACTGTTTTGGGGCCAGGTGTATTTTCAAAACAATTAAACCATTTTTTAAAAGGTATTGAGATTTTCCACATATATACCAAAAGCTGAAATCCTAGCTTCTCTTGCAATTTTAAAAAATATATAACTGCATTTTATTTTGCTTATGGATGCATTTATTTTTTGAATTGGAGTCTTACTCTGTTGCCTAGGCTGGAGTGCAGTGGTACTCTCACAGCTACTATGGCCTCAACCTGCTGGGCTCAGGGCATTCTTCTGCCTCAGCCTTCCAAGTAGCTGGAACTACAGGAATGCACCACCATGCCCAGCTAATTTTTTGATTTATTGTAGAGATGAGGTCTCGCCAAATTGCTCAGGCTGGTCTCGAACCCCTGGGCTCAGGCAATCTTCTTGCCTCTGCCTCCCAAAGTGCTGGGATTACAGGTGTGAGCCACCATGCCCTTCTCTTATAATTCTAGCCGATTTGATTACACTGGGCTGGTGTTCCTGCAGAAAAAAATACACTGGAGCTTATGAGCTGAGACTCTAGAGTTTAACCAGTCCCTATTTTTTAAAAAACCCAGTTGTCTTCACTTTTTACTTTACCTGCATAGTCCCTAAAGGCATTTGAGTTTAAAATTTGCTGGTACTTTCAGAATGACAAATAATATTGGTGATAGTAGGTATCCCTGACTTATTTCTGACTTTGATGGAAATGCTTCTAGTATTTTACTGTTAAGTATGAAGCTGGCTCTTCCCTCTAACATTTTATTATGAAAAATTTCAAACATGCAGATAAGTTGGAAGAATTGTACAGTGAACACCTCCTATACTCAGAACCTAGTTGCTACAATTAACATTTTACTATACTTGTTTTTATTACTTATCTATCCTTCTCTTCATGCATCCTTCAATTCATCTTAATTTTTTGATGCATTTTAAAGTAGATTGAAAACATCAGTACATCTTAGCTCTAAAAAAATTCAGCATGCATATCATTAACCAGAGTTCAATATTTGCTTATAGTTCCTTTTTTCTTTTGTGGTAAAATTTATACACAATTCAGTGTATAAATCCTAAATATACTACTCTATGAGTTTTGACAAATTAATGCACTTGTGTATCCCATCAGGATATAGACTTTTACTATTATTCCAGAAAGTTCTGCTGTGCTCTTTCCCAGTTCAGATCCCATACTCCCACCTCAAGCAACCAGAGTTCTAATTTTTTTCCACCACAGATTAGTTTGACCTATTCTAGAACTTCATAAAAATAAATCATACTCTTGTATAAGGCGTTTTCACAAAGTATATTGTTTTTGAGATTCATTTTTGTTGCTGCAGGTATTGACAATTTCTTTTTATTGCTGAGTAGTATTTCATTGTTATAGACTGCATGTTTGTATCTCTTAACTTCATATGTTGAAGTCCTAAACCCCAATGTGATGGTATTTGGAGATGGAGCCTTCAGGAGATAACTAGCGTTAGATGAGGTCATGAGGATGGAGCCCTGGTCTGATGGGATTAGTACTCTTGTAAGATCTTGCTCTTGGATTGGAAGAATCAACATTGTTAAGATGTCCATCCTACCCAAGGCAATCTACAGATTTAACGCAATACCCATTAAATTACCAGCAGCATTCTTCTCAGACCTGGAAATGACAATACAGGAATTCATATGGAAACGTAAATGACCACGAATAGCCAAAACAATCCTCAGCAAAAAACCAAAATAATGCTCCCAGACTTTAAGCTTCATTATAAAGCCACAATAATCAAAACAGCCTGGTATTGGTACAAGAACAGGCATAAGGACCAATGGAACAGGATAAAGATTCTGGAAGCAAAACCTCAATTTCTCAACCAACTCATCTTTGACAAAGCCTCCACCATCAACTACTGGGAAGAGGAGAACCATTCAGTAAATCATGCTGGAAAACTGACTGATCACATGCAGAAGATTAAAACAAGACCCCTATCTATCACCATACACAAAAATCAACTCTAAATGGATCAAAGACCTAAATGTAAAACCTCAAACCATAAGAACCTCAGAAAATGCAGAAGACACCCTTATGGAATTTGGAACTGGCAACCAATTCCTGATCAAAACCCTAAGTGCCCATACCATAAGAGATATGGTAGACAAGTGGGACCTCATCAAACTGACAAGCTTCTGCAAAATCAAAGAAACCACCGAGAGAGCGGGGAGATTGCCCACAGACTGTGAAAAAATATTTTGCCATCCATATATCTGGCAAAGGCCTAACATCTAGGATCTACAAGGAACTCAAACATGCCGAAAAGAAAAAAAACAAACAACCCCATTACAAAGTGGGCAAAAGATCTGAATAGACACTTCTCAAAAGAAGACATACAAGTAGCCAACAGATACATGAAAAAATGCACAGCCTCACTAGTCATCAAAGAAATGTAAATTAAAGCCACACTGAGATACCACCTAACTCCAGCCAGGATGACCATCATCAATAACTCAAAAAACAACAGATGCTGGAGAGGATGTGGGGAAAAGGGAACACTTCTACACTGTTGGCAGGAGTGTAAACTAGTACAACCTCCGTGGAAAACAGTGTGGCAATTCCTAAAAGATCTAAAAATCGACTATCCATATGACCCCACAATCCCCCTTCTGGGAATATAACCAGAGGAACTTAAAAGTCACTCTATGAAAAAGATACCTGCATACACATGTTTATTGCAGCATTATTCACAATAGTAAAAACATGGAACTAACCATACTGCCCATTGAAAGAGGACTGGATAAAAAAAATGTAGTACATATACACAATAGAATACTACGCAGGCATAAAGAAGGACAAAATTATGAACTTCGCAGCAACTTGGATGGACTTACAGTCTATAATACTGAGTGATCTATCACAGAAAAAAAGAACTGAGTACCACATGTTCTCACTCATAAGTGGACCTTCAACAATTATCATAATACTATAAGAAAAAGATTGGTAGTAGTGGGAAACTGCCAGGAGGGAGGGGGGATTGGCAGTAGTGGAAAACTGCTAGGGGAGGGGGCACACTTCATCAACAAGGGTAGCTGCATAACGACCATTTGTATACCTAACCCTGAATTGTACCCCATATCTTTAATATTAAAAATTTAAAAAATAAGGGAACTCTGTACTATCTTCTTAATTTTTCAGTAAATCTATTCCAAGCAATAAAGTCTATGAAAACACAAACAAACAAAAATTTGCTCTTTGAAAGAGACCATTAATGCGTGAATAGACAAGCCACTGACTGGGAGATAATATTCGTAAAACATCTATCTGGCAAAGCACTGGTATCTAAGATATCTAAAGAACTAATGTTAACACTCAATAATGACAACACAAATAGTTCCACAAAATAGGCAAAATATATAAACAGGTATTTCAAAAAAGAGGATATGTGAAGTAATTGATAAGAGGATATATGAAGTCATATAATAAGCACGTGAAAAAATGTTCAGCATTACTGGTCATCAAGGAACTGAAAATTAAACCCACTATGAGATACTATTGCACACTCCTCAGAATGGTTAAAGTTAAAAAGACCACGAATGCCAAATGCCGATGAGAGTGTGAAGTAGCCAGAAATTTCATACATTGTTAGGGAGAGTGTAAAATGTTGTAACCACTTTTGGAAAGAGTCTGTTAGTTTCTTTTAAAAGTAAACGTATACCTATGACCCAGAAGTTTCATTTCTAGGTACTTATCCAAGAGAAACTTATGTCTATATAAATATGCTCAGTAGCTTTACTTATCATTGCCCCAGCTTGAAAACATTCCAGGTGTCCATTGACAGGATAATAGATAAACAGACTATGGTATGTTAAAATACAGCAATAACAGGGAACGAACCACTGATATACACAAAAAACATTATGCCGCATGAGAGGAGTCAGACATGGAGAGCTTGTGCGTTTTGTATAAATGATTCCATTTATACTAAAGTCCAGGATGTGCAAAACAAATATATATGGAGAAAGTTGCTTCTGGGGACCTTGGGAGGCAGAAATTGACAGGAAAGGGCCACAAAGAAATTTTTGGGCGATAGTAATGCTCGATATCTTGATAGGGGTTTAGGTTATGCAGGTGTGTATGTTCATCACACGTACAATGGTACACTTAAGGTTTGCACATTTGGCTGCATGCAAACTTTACATAAATACTGAACTCTAATTAATGACATGTACCCTAAATTATTTATGGATGAAGTGTGTTGATGTCTGCACTTTATTTTGAAATGCACAAGACAAAATGGATCAATTAATAGATGCGTGATAAAGAAAATATAGCAAAATGTCACTGTATACATCTTTCAACTTGTCTATATGCTTGAAAATTTTCGTAATAAAAGGTTGGGTAAATAAAGTTCACCATAAAGAAGATTGAAAGTCACTACTCATACACATGAAAAAGTGCTCAGACTCACTCATCATCAGAGAAATGCAAATCAAAACCACATTAAGATGCCACCTAACCCCGGTAAGAATGGCCATCATTAATAAAACAAACAACAACAGATGCTGGCGAAGATGCGGAGAAAAAGGAACTCTTCTACACTGCTGATGGGAAAGCAAACTAGTGCAACCTCTTTGGAAGACAGTGTGGCGATTTCTGAAAGAACTAGAAGTTGACCTTCCATATGACCCAGCAATCCCCCTATTGGGAATATACCCGGAGGAACTCAAATCATTCTACAAAAAAGATACCTACCCACGCATGTTTGTTGCAGCTCTTCACAATAGCAAAAACATGGAACCAATCATGCTGCCCATCGAAGCTGGACTGGATAAAAAAAGTGGTACATATACACAATGGAACATTATGCAACCATAAAGGACAAACATATGGACTTCACAGCAACTTCGATGGATTCAGAGTCTATCATACTCAGTGATCTATCACAGAAATACAGAACTGAGTACCACATATTCTCACTTATAATTGGACCTTGAGCAATTATCATAATACTATGAGAAAGGGATTGGCAGTAGTGGGAAACTGCCAGGGGAGGACGGATGGGATTGGCAGTTGAGGGAAACTGCCAGGAAAGGGAGAGTCACAACTCATCAACCTGCATAATGAACATTTGTATACCTAACCCTGAATTGTACCCCACATCTTTAAAATAAAGAAAGAAAGGAAACAAACAAAAAACTGGAAAAAATTAAAAAATAAAAGAAATAACTTAAAATAGTATAAAAAAAAGAAAAAGAAAGTCACTATTCATACCTTGGTGTATATTCTTTCAGATCCTTTTTTATGCACAGATACAAGGGGCAATGTAGACTCATTTTGGTCAAATGCTGAATGGCAAATTTTTATTTATTTATTTTGAATGTATTTCTAAAAATTTTAGTATTTAGGGGTATAAGTGCAAGTTTTCTTGCATGCTTATATTGCACAGTGGTAAAATCTGGTCTTTTAGTGTACCCACCTGAATAGTAAACATCACACCCAAGAGGCAATTTTTCAGCCTTCACCTCCTTCCCACCCTCCCACCTTTTGTAGTCTCTAATGTTCATTATGTCCATGTGTACCCATTGTTTAGCCCCCACTTACAAGTGAGAACATATGGCAGTTGATTTTGTGTGTCTTGTTTCTGAGTTATTTTACTTAGGATAATGTACTCCAGTCCTATGCATGTTGATACAAAGACATGATTTCATTCTTTTTTATTGCTGAGTAGGAGGTGCCAAAAACATGTATACATATGTTTAAAAAACATCACTTTTTAAACGTTTTTATTAATAAGAAGAGAAAAGTAATTAATTTCATCCCTACCTTAAAAGCTTAAAAAGTGAAAGGATAGCTAACTAATTAGTTAGAACATATGTAAAATAAATCCCAGATGTGTGGGTGTGGGTGTGTGTGTGTGTAAAATAAATCCTAGGTAAAGTCACAGAATTTGGCCAATGAATTCTGTGTTAGTCTGTTTGGGCCACTATAACAAAATACCTCAGGATGAAGGCTTTTAAAAAAAGTTAAAATGTATTTTCCCAAGGTGCCAGCAATTTAGTTCCTGGTAAGGGGCTCTCTTTCTGGCTTTTAGATGGCCATCTTCTTGCTTTTAGGTCTTCATATGATCCTTCCTCGGTGTAGGCACATGGGGAAAGAACATGAGAGAGAGCTCTCTGATGTCTCTTTTTGTATGGACACTAATCCCATCAGATCAGTGTCCCATTTTTATGACCTCATTTAACCTTAATTAGTTCCTTAGAGGCCTCATCTCCAGCTACAACCACACTGGGGGGTTAGGGCTTTAACATATGAATTTGGGGTGGGGGGAGATACAAACATTCAGTCCTTAACAGACTCCATGTTGTATACCCAGAGCATAAGAAGATCATTTTCATATCTTAAGAAATATTCCATGTCAGAATCCAAATTCTAATTGATTTTCAACCAGTAGGGTTTGTTCTGCCAGGCATATGACAGCAAAATGATGGGAACAATCTAAATGTCCATCAAAAAAAGAAAGGCTAAGCCAGGCATGGTGGCATGCTCCTATAGTCCCAGCTACTTGGGAGGAGGAGGCAGGATGATCCCTTGAGCCCAGGAGTTCAAGTCCAGCCTATGCAACATAATGAGACTCCGTCTCTTAAAAAAAAAGGAAAAGGCTAAGTACATCTATACAGTGGAATACTACATAGGCATTAAAAGTGACATTGCAAGATTATATTTTTGATGCGAAAAAATATTATCAATGAATTAAGTGAAAAGTGGAGTTTATGGGAGTATGTATAGAATTATCTTATAAAAATGTGTATGTGTGTATATAATCTCTCTTCTCTCTCTATATATATATCGTTTATCTCTCTCTGTATACATATGTATCTACATCTTGTACCAAAGATTTATTTTACACACATGTATGTGCACACACACACAACACATACACCTGGGATTTATTTTATATATGTTCTATTTCATTAGTTAACTCTCTTTTCACTTTTTAAGCTTTTAAGGTAGGGATATAATTAATTACTTTTCTCTTCTAATTAATAAAAACAATTAAAAAGTGACATTTTTCCTCAGTACCAATTTGGCAGCAACTCATACATTTTTAAAATAAACTATTTTGGAATAATTCTACATTTACGGGAAAACTGCAAAGATGATACACAGATTATATACATAAATTATATATATATATATATATATATATAGAAAGAGAGAGAGAGAAAGAGAGAGAGAGAGAGAGAAACACTAAGGCAGAGACAGAGAGAACAGAGAGAAGCACTTGACATCCAGAGGCTGGCCTGGCACTCACAGATCTGCCATGTTATTCTCCTTTTGGACATAAAATATCTCACGGACTACCAACCTCAGACCAGGTTACTCTGACTCCATGATAAAATGAAACAGAACAAGGCCACTTTATAATTTTGTCTAAACACAAACAAAATAAGGTCACTGTGCCATCCACAAAATACCCAACATCCCCACTGGCAACCAAAATGAATGAATGTAACTTCTTTACCAATCACAACTTTATACTTGCTCTAGTCTCCCCTTCCTATAGATAAGATTTATTGACATACCCAGTCACAGAATGACCCTTGCTTTTTGACAATGCTCAACCTGGAGCACACCTCCACCTCCTTAGATCTTCCCCCAAACTACCCAAACAAAGCCCCAATCCTATAATAGCTTCTTTCTAACTCTGTCTTACTGAGATGATTCACGGTTTCCCATGATACCTGTTTTCTCTCACGGTAATGAGTAATAAACCTAGCCTATTCTCTGTGGCCTTCGGCTGGAGGATGTTGGCAATATATATGAGTGTGTATCTGTTTATTCACAATTCAATGTCATTTTTGTAACCACTGAATTTGTGTTACTGAGCCACAAGTCACTGAATTATATGATCTAATATCACATGATTTCATGGTTAACATTGTATCTAGTCATCATAACATCATAGCATTATAAATATAAGATGTTTGAATTTATTAATATCTGAATATATACTTTCAAACATGTAAGCATTCTAAATATACTTTGAAGTTAAAAACTTCTATGATGAATATAGTGAAATTGTATTAAAGTATTAATACATGTATATTATTGTAAGATTTAAATACTACAAACATGAGTAATTGGAAAAGCTGTTAATTTTGTGTACAAAATTATTAAAACCATTCAATAGCTAAATATAGAAAAAAATAGATAGTATGAACATTAAGAGAGAATGTATTATTTAGATAACTTTAGAAAGAACATTATATCCTTTTGAACCAACAAATTCTTTTTTTACCCATAAGTGCTTCCATTTATATATAAAACAGATGAGGTCTTTTAAAAACCATAACTACAATGTTTCTCTCATAGCTACCAAAATTAACATTATTCCTCAGTTCAATTCAATTCTTCCTGAATATCTAAATTTATTTAATTATTCAAATATTAAAATTTTTATTTTATTTTTATTTTAGATTCAGGGGATACACATGCATACTTGTTATATGGACATATTGTGTAGTGGTGAGGATTGGATCTCAGGTGGCCCTTTTTTCAGATAGTGAACATTAATATCCAGAATCTAAAAATAACTCAAACAAATTAGCAAGAAAAAAGCAAATAACCCCATTAAAAAGTGGGCAAATGACATGAATAGACATCTCTCAAAAGAAGATATACAAATGACCAACAAACATAAGCAAAAAATGCACAACATCACATTATAGGGAAATGAAACTTCAAAACAGTCAGAATGGCTATTATTAAAAAATAAAAAAACAATAGATGCTGGCATGGATTTGGAGACAAGGGAACACTTATACACTGTTGGTGGGAATGTAAATTAGTACAACCTCTATGGAAAGCGCTATGGAGATTACTCAAAGAACTAAAAGTAGATCTACTATCTGATCCAGCAATCCCACTAGTAGGTATCTACGCTAAGGAACAGAAGTCGTTACATTAAAAAAAAAAACACCTCACCCACATGTTCATCGCAGCACAATTCACAATTGCAAAGATGTGGAATCAACTTAAATGCCCATCAACCAATCAGCAACAAATATTTATGAAAATGTCAACCAAAAAAATTATATCCCAAGTCTACTATTTCAAGTCTAATAATTATAGAACTGTTTGATATATTAGCCTTAACAACATTAAAAGTAACTCAGGAACTATATTTAATTTTTAGTTAACTAATTCCATTTAAAAGGGCCATGAATCATGTTCTTCCATGACTTCAGCTGAAAGTGAACATTTATTTAATCTGGCAAATGTGCAAAATAGTGAGCACAAGAACAATCGTGCAGCTCACAGTGCCAAGACATTATAGTTCTTTCACTGTAATGTCAAATTTCTTAAAATTCGCTACTGAAAATTTTAAGTTGTAATAGCACTTATTTTTAATAAAGTGTCCGATTTGTTCTTACACACCAGGTATTCATGCTAAAATGGATAGTAATATTCAACTTCATCTTGAGTCTCAGTTGAATATTGACTTTAAAAGTTGGACATTCAGTGACTATTATCAAAAAGCCTAAAAACAACAGATACTGGTGAGGATGCAGAGAAAAGGGAATGCTATACACTGCTGGTGAGATTGTAAATTAGTACAACCTTTACGGAAAACAGAATGGAGATTTCTCAAAGAACTAAAATAGTTCAATCCAGCAATCCCACTTCTGAGTATCCACCCAAAGGAAAATAAATCATATTTTGTTTTAAAAAAGGCACCTGCGTCGGCATGTTTATTGCAGCACAATTCGCAATAGCAAAGGTATGGAATCAGCCTAAGTGTTCATCAGTGGAGGACTGGACAAAGAAAATGTGAGACACACACACACACGTGTGTGTGTGTGTGTGTGTGTGTATACTTTTTTTGGCATCTCAGTACCAATTTGGCAGCAACCCATACATTTTTAAAATAAATTATTTTGGAATAATTTTACATTTACAGGAAAACAGCAAAGATGATACACTGAGTTCCCATATACCTCTCATTCTATTTCCCCTAATGTTAGCATCTTATATAACCATAGTACATTTGTCAAAACCGAGACTTTGACATTGGTTCATAACTATTAATTAAACTCCAGACTTTATTTAAATTTCACCAGTTTTTCCACTAATATTCGTTTTCTTTTTTTCCTGTTCCAGGATGCAATTCAGAATACCACATTGCATTTAGTCATCGTGTCTCCTTAATCTCCTTTGGTTGGCAACAGTTTTTTTAGCCTTTCCTTGTTTTATATCTTTGATGATTTTGAAGAGTATTGGCCAGGTATTTTGTGAAATATCCCTCAATTTGGGCTTCTTTGATGTTTTTGTCATAACTAGACTATGTTTATGGGACTAGAGAAGAATAGCACAGAGGTGAAATGCCCTTCTCATTGCAAGTTATCAACATGATTTACCCCTTGTGATGTTAACCTTGATTAGTGGGTTAAGGTAGTGTTTTCTTGGTTTCTCCACTGTAAAGGATTATTTTTCTCTTCTTACATTCTATTATTTGGAATTGAGTTGCTAAGTCTACTCTACATTTGGGAGTGGGGAGGTATTTAAGCTCCACCTGCAGGAGGGAGAAATATATATATCTATGTCTATATCTATACCTATATCTATATTAATATATTATTTGTAATTCTTCTGTAAAGATTTAACCCTTTCCCACTACTTGTTTATTCAATAATTTATTTATATCAGTATAGACTCATGTATGTATATATATGTATTTTTTATACTTTGTATTATAATTTAACACTACATTATTGATCTTGTTGCTCAAATTATTCCAGCTTTGGTCACTGAAAGCTTTTTCGGATTGCTCCTGTTCATTTGACATATCCTCATTCATGTTTTTTGAGCACTTCTTTGGTTTCTGAAACTACAAAATGCTCCACAATGATTTCGCATTTCCATACATTTTTGCATGCTATATTTACATTTTATTTGTTTCTCTCAACACATTCCATTATTATCTCTAAATTTCTTTTCTGAGCCAATTGTCAGGACAATAGTTTTTATTCCCGTTCATTTGTGGACACTATTCTGTATCATTTATTTCTTTTAAAAAAATTTTTATTTTCAAGTTGTGGGGTACAATTCAGGGTTAGGTATAAACATGGTCATCGTACAGGTAAAGTTTGTGTCTCACTTTGGTCCCCACTTCACCTGGTTTGAAATTAGGTATCCTTATTGATGAAGTGTGCCTCTTCCCTCCCCTGGCAGTTTCCCACTACTGCCAATCCCTTTCTTGTAGTTTTATGATAATTGTTCAGGGTCTGCTTATGAGTGAGAACACGTGGTACTCAGTTCTTTGTTTCTGTGATAGATCACTGAGTATTACAGACTCTATATCCATCCAAATTGTTGGGAAGTCCATATGTTTGTCCTTCTTTATGACTGCATAATATTCCACTTTCAATGGGCAGCACGGTTGGTTCCATATTTTTGCTATTGTGAATAGTGCTGCAATAAACATGCGTGTGCAGGTTTCTTTTTTGTAGAATGATCTGAGTTCTTCTGGGTATATTCCCAATAGGGGGATTGCTGGGTCATATGGAAAGTAAATATCTAGTTCTTTTAGAAATTGCCACACTGGAAAAAACAACCTCATTTTTAAAAAATAGGCAAAAGATATGAATAGACACTTCTCAGAAGAAGACTTACGAACAGCCAACAGATACATGAAAAAATGCTCAGCCTCACTAATCATCAAAGAAATGCAAATTAAAACCACACTGAGATACCACCTAACTCCAGTCAGGATGGCCATCATTGATAACTCAAAAAACAACAGATGTTGGAGAGGATGTGGGGAAAAGGGAACACTTTTACATTGTTGATGGGAATGTAAACTAGTACAAACTCTCTGGAAAACAGTGTGGTTTTAGTAAGATGTTTCTTCATTTTCATTTGTTTTCAAGAATCTTTTAATTTCTGTTTTGATTTCTGTGTTGACCCAGTAATCATTCGGCATGGTGTTGTTTAGTGTCCATGTCTTTGTGGGTTGGCGGAATTTTGTTGGTATTGATATTTATTTTTATTCCACTATAGTCTGAGAAGGTGCATGGCAATATTTTGATCTTATGAAATTTGTTTATGCTTGATTTATGGCTGAGGATTTGATCAATCTTGGAGTACATTCCATGTGGTGATGAGTAGAATGTATATTCTGTGGTTGTTGGATTAAGTGTTCTGTAGGTATCTATTAAGTCCATTTGGTCAAGCGTCAAGCTAAGGTTCCAGATCTCTTTGCTGATTTTTTTACCTCAATGATCTATCTAAGGTTGTTAGTGGGGTATTTAAGTCCCAAAGTTTAATAGTGTTAAGGTCAATATCTTTTTTTAATTTACTTAGTAGTTGCTTTAAATGTTGGTGCTCCTATGTTGGGTGTACATATACTTAGGGTGGATATTTCTTGTTCATGGATTGTACCTTTTATCATTATGTAGTGTTCTTTCAAATCTTTTTACATTTCTGATAGCTTAAAGATTGCTTTGTCTGATATTAAGATTGTGACTCCTGCCTTCTTTTGTGATCCATTCACCTGGAAATTCATGTTCCATTCACTAACTTTGAGCCTGTGTGCATCCCTTGTGGTGAGATGAGTTTCCTGGATGCAGCAAATTATTGGGTCATGGTTTTTTAAAATCCAGTTTGCCATTCTGTGTCTTTTCATGTTCAGGCTTATTATTGAAATGTGCTTGTTTATCCTCGTCATGAGGTTCTTCTAAAGTTTTTTGTTTGTTTTCTTTCCACTTTAGGAATGATATATGTGTGTGTTTTCAAGTTTGCATTTGCAATGCCTTCTCTGTTGATTCTGTGTTCTCCTGTTCTCTTGGGAAGTACATGGTCATTCTTCTTTTTTCTTCTTCTTCTGTGCTTAATATGTTTTAAAGCATCTCCTGTAGAGCTAGTCTGAAATCGGCATAGTCTCTTAGGAATTGGATGTCTGGGAAGAATTTTAATTCTCCATCACGGATGAAGCTGAGTTTGGCTGGGTAGGAAATTCTTGGTTGAAACTGTTTATCTTCGAAGACTTTGAATATTGAATTCCAGACCCTTCTGCTTGGAGTGTTTCTGCTGATAGGTCTGCTGCTATTTTGATTGGTTTTCCCCAGTAGGTAGTTTGAAATTTCTTGCTGCCTTTAGGATTTTTTCTTTTGGACCTACTTTGTGTAAGTGAATTACTATGTGTCTAGGGGTTGGTCTTCTCATGTGATACCTTGCAGGAGTTCTCTGTATCTCTTGTGTTTGGATGGTCATATCTCTGGTGAGATGGGGAAAGTTTTCTTGGATAACCTCCTGGAATACTTGCTCCAAGGTGTTCTCCCTTTACCTTTTTTCTTCTGGGATACCAATCAGGCATAGATTTGGCTTCTTGATATAATTGCACATCTCTTGGAGACTTTGTTCTTTCTTTCTGAGTTTCCTTTCTATGATTTTTATAGATCAGGTTAATTCCATGTTTTGGTCTTTGAGTTTTGAATTATTTCTTCAGCTTGATTAATTCTGCTTTCTATGCTTATCATATTGTTGTTTATTTCCAGGATGAATTTTTTTATGGCCAAAATCTCTGTTACAAGTTCTTTCAGTGTTGCATCTTGTCTTTCTTGAGTCTTACTCACTCTTTCCATCTATTCCTTTATCTCTGCTGTGTTCTGAGGCCAGTCATTGGTGACTTCCATTGTTTGGGCTCTGAGGTCTGATTTTTCAGGCATTTTTCTCTTTGCTACACTGGGAATTACCTGTGTTCTTCCATTGATTTTTCCTCATTTGTGACAGATCTTTTTCTTTTCTCTTTAGTTTTGTTATTCAGTGTCAGTGGGAGGAGCTTTGGCTTCTGATGTTTGTTTGGCCTTTTATTTTTTCCTGATCAGAGCTCTGAATGTGTTCTGTTTTGAAACAGTGCTGAGGGTGGGAAGCTTTATTGTTTCTTGTAGTTTTGAGAGTTGAATAAGGTGGAGAATGGGGAGTTAGGATTTAGAAACTACTTGCAAATCACAATGAGTGTGGTATGGATTCCCTGAGACCCACTCCCCACCACCACTCTATATGATGATGCAATGAGTACGTGTGTGTACCCCCTGAGTCCAAGGTATAGTAACAGCAATGAGAAGAACAGAGAAAACGAGGATGAAATAAGATGGACAAAAAACCCCACAGAAAACCAAAAGCAGAAACCAAAGCAAAAAATAATTAAACACACACACATACACACAAGCCTAAACCAAAACAAACTGGAAAAAAAACAAAGTAAAATAAACAAAAAATTAAAAAAGAAAAAATAGGAAAACCAAACACACACACATGCCCAGAATAAAATGGAAAAAAGAAAAGAAAAAAGGAATTCAAATTGAATCCTCACACATACATTCACACATACATTAAACTAAAAAAGAGAAGAACAAAAAACCAAAAGCAAAAATACTGAAAGATGAACACTCAATCATTCAAATATACACACAAACAGAAAACAAAAAATGAAAGAAGAAAGAAAGAAAAAAGAAGTGATAAAAAGAGAAAAAGAAAAAAAAAGGTGGAGGGAAATCCAGATGGAGCCCTCACATACATATTCATGCACAAAGGAAAAAGGAAAAAAATTAAACAAACAAACCCAAAAAACAAAAAACAACCTGTCCTCTTGTGGTAGGTCCTGTAATTGTTCCTCTCCACTGCTCACAGGTAAGCCCCTCTGCTGTCTCCTGCAGAGCTGCAGCTGCAGCTTCATTCACAATCTTCCCAGTGTCTGCCTGGGGAAGGAGGAGGAGGCGATGGGGGTGGGTGGGGCTTCAATCCTCCTCTCCCACTCTCGTATGGTCTGAGGAATCCCCTCCAGTGGGTAGGTGTGAGTTTGTCTCTTCCCCAGGTACAGAGGGCAGGGGGCACCCCAGCCAGGCTTATCCTGGAGTAGAGTCCTCCTATCACGGCTGACATCCAGACTCTACCTGGGTTCGGCCCTCTCAGATGAGCCCCAGCCATGTGGGTCTGACATTCAGAGGATCACTGGGGAGGAGAGAATTGTGTCAGCTCTGGACTCACCACTGATCTCTTTGAGGGTCTTCCTCATCTTTTTCTGGTCACCCCTTTGTCCCACAACTGAATCAGGATAGGGGGTAGGGCATCTGAGACTCAGCACTCGTCCTGCCTCTCTGGAATTTGTGCTTTCAGGATATTCCCTCTGGGTCATGATCAACCCCTGAGTAGTTAACCTGCTGTCACAGAGGTCAAGTCTGTTGGGCTGTGGTGAGCAATCTGGAGCACTTCCCTGCCCAGTTTTCAAGATGGTGGCAGTGTGCCTGTTTCTTCCTTTCTAATGGGGCTCTGCCTCTGGGCTGTCTTGCTGTGCTCCCTCTGCAGCCCTTCCTGCTAGTGTCCTGTCATGTTCTGCAATGGTGAGGCAGAACCTAGAGCCGACGGTCACTCCCAGGAGGTTCTTCCTGGGAAGGGTTTTGCTGATTTTTAAAAAATGGTGTGGTTGGGCTCAGTGGCCTATAATCTCAGCACTTTGGGAGCCCAAGGAGAGTGGATTGTCTGAGCCCACAGGTTCAAGACCAGCCCAGGCAACTTGGCGAGACCTCATCTCTACAATAAATAAAAAATTAGCCAGGTGCTGTAGCACACACCTGTAGTTCTGGCTACTTGGAAGGCTGAGGCAGAAGGAGCACTGGAGCCCAGCAGTTTGTCATTGGGATGACTGTGAGTGTGCCACTGTACTCCAGCCTGGGTGATGGAGTGAGACTCCAACTCAAAAAATAAAAAGAAAAAATGGTGCTCAGCTTCTGCACCCCGGGCAGCACTAGGGTCCAAGCAGAGTGGCTGCAGCACCAGTCGCTTCACCAAGAGAGTTCTGGCCACTTGCTCCTGAGTCCCCACTCAGTCAGCCACTCACATACTCACTCATTCACAGACACATATGCAAAATTTTCCATACACTCCCTCACGTACACTGGGACTCCCACAGTCTGACTCGCTACGCTGTCATCTTCCCAGAGGCACCTTGCCAACTTTTTAATAGGGCTGTTTGTTTTTTTCTTTTTGGCACATCTGAGTTCCTTGTAGATCCTAGATGTTAGACCTTTGTCAGATACACAGTTGGCAAATATTTTTTTCCCATTCTGTTGGCTGTCTCCTCACTCTCTTAATGGTTTCTTTTGCTTTGCAGAAGCTTTTCAATTTGATGAAGTCCTATTTTTCTATCTTATCTCTTATGGCATTGGCATTTGGGGTTTTGATCAGGAATTGGTTGCCAGTTCCAATTACCCTAAGGGTGCCTCCTGCATTTTCTAAGCTTCTTAAATTTTGAGGTTTTACGTTTAGGTCTTTGATCCATTTAGAGCTGATTTTTGTGTATGGTCATAGGTAGGGGTCTTGATTTAATCTTCTGCATGTGATCAGTCAGTTTTCTAAGAACCATTTACTGAATAAGTTCTCCTCTCCCCAGTGGTTGTGGCTTTGTCGAAGATGAGTTGGTTGAAGAATTGAGATTTTGCTTCTGAAATCTCTATCTTGTTTCATTGGTCTATATTCCTGTTCTTGTGCCAATACCAGGC
>CAUYQG010018348.1:0-46429 GCA_963574415.1 Tarsius wallacei
AGGACCTGAGGTAACTCGGGCAGAGAGGGTGAGCTGGGAAAGAGACAGGTGGGAATGACCCGGGACATTCTGGAGGATGGGGTGGGGAAACTCTGCTTGGGCCCCACCTGTCCTGCACTGGGGGAAGGGGCTAAGACTTTAGGGAGCATGGCGGGCAGGGGCACCGGGGTACAGGAGGCCACCCCAGAACCAGCCTGCCCTGTATGAGTTCTGCGTATGCCCCAAGTGCTCCCGAGCAGGGTGTGGCCAGGCCTTGTGCCGTGAGGTTCCTCGGACCTTAGCGCTGACTCGCCTGACCCTTGCAGGAGCTGATCGTGAAACCAGATCACTTTTTCAAGACAGTAGCAAATGCAACTGTATCCAGATCCAGGGAAGCCAGTAAGCCCCGGGCATGAGGTCAGTGGGAGGACAGGGGTCCCCAAGGACACTAGCAGCCCCATCTGAAGCACTGACGGGGTTGGGGCCATCTGTCAGGCCTTGGGATGGAAACTGAATTCTGGGGACGAACAGGGAGGGCCCCAGGAGAGAAGCGCAGTGCCATGCGGTCAGCAGGAATCTAAACAGGCCCACGGGCAAGGGCGGTGGAGCTTCCTGCAGTGCAACCCCACGCAGTCACCCAATGCCCCACCTTCCAAAGAAGGCACCATCTTGAAATTATGATATTATGTTCCAGCCCGGGTTTGTAAGTGAAGTTCAATGGGACGGTGGAGAGGGCACTGGGGGCTTGGAGCCTGGACTCCCAGGTGGTCCTGTCCTCCCCCTCCCTGAGACAGGTTCTCGGCTGCCCACCTTCTCTCTCCCTTGCCTAGCGCTGGGAGTCCCCTGGTGGAGGACCGGGCGTGGACGTAGGGAGGGTGGAGGTAGCCCCACACACCACTTTGCAGGTGAGACTCCCGGCACTGGCATTTGCATCAAGTATCCCCACGCCCAGGGAACGTGACCTTAGACAGCAAATAAAAGAGCCCTGACTCTCCAGACAGAAAGAAAGGAAGGGGTTTTCCTGCATTTGGAACAATTTCATTTTGCATTGGGTCCCACACCATAGTCCTGTGGCCAACCTTGGCTAAGGGACAAATGCTTATAAGAAGACAGGGCAGCCCCATGCTCCAGGAAGGTGAGTCAAGCGGAGGCACCGGCTCCTAGACTTGGTTAGGTGTCAAGGTCAAGCCCAGCTCCAGCTTC
This sequence comes from Tarsius wallacei, assembly GCA_963574415.1. NCBI lineage: Eukaryota > Metazoa > Chordata > Mammalia > Primates > Tarsiidae > Tarsius > Tarsius wallacei. The sequence goes on from CAUYQG010018348.1 coordinate 1,183, forward strand.
TTAGAAGGTTCTTTCCAGGGAGTATGGGTTTTGTTCCTCAGTGGGATGGGACCCCCTGTGCTGATACAGGCAGGTTGAGTAGCTGCAGAGGCTGGGAAAGAGGCCAGACACGGGTGCTTGAAGAAAGGTCCTGGTGCGTTTTCTTCCTTTTTTTTTTTTTTTAAGTTGGAGTCTCACTCTGTTGCCCAGGCTGGAGTGCAGTGGGACACTCATGGCCACCGCAGCCTCGACCTGCTGGGCTCAGGCTATCCTTCTGCCTCAGCCTTCCAAGGCCGGGCATGGTTGTACGCCACCATGCCCGGCTAATTTTTTATTTATTGTAGAGATGAGGTCTCACCAAGTTGCCCAGGCTGCTCTTGAACTTGTGGGCTCAGGCAGTCCTCTCACCTCGGCCTCCCAAAGTGCTGGAATTATAGGCGTGAGCCACCGTGCCTGGCCGTGCCTGGCCTTTTAAAAAATTTTAAAAAATAGAGGCAAGGGTCTTGCTATGTTGCCCCAGGCTGGTCTTGAACTCCTGGCCTCAAGCCATCCAGCCACCTCGGCCTCCCACAATAATGAGATTACAGGCATGACTCATTGTGCCCAGCCTCTTTTTTTCTCATCCTTAGTCCTAAACTGGAGCCCTGGTTTTGAAATTTCTCTGTGAATTTGCTAAAAATGCATATGGGTGGGTCCCATCTCCTGAGATCCCGAATCAGTGGGTCTGAAAATGGAATTTTTAACAAGCAACCCAGGGAATTCTCTTAGTGGGTGGTTGGGTGAGTGCCTCCACCCTGAGGCACTGGACGCGAGGGAGAAGATTGGGTCTTGGCAACTGTCCTAGCAGATGCCTCAGGGATGCAGAGATGAGCCTGCAGAGCCCTGCCCAGACCGCCAAATCCTGACCCAACGTTTTGGTGGTGTTTGTTGTGTGGTAAAAAGAGAACTAGAGCAATTGTGAATTCACTAAGTGACCTTGGGAGCATATGTACCAAAGACACATGTGTCAAATCCCATCTGTTTCCAGGTTTTATAGAGGCCATGTGCTCCTGGTGTTCCGTGACTGCCCATTCAGTGGACAACACACAACACACATGCTCTGGGCCTTCTGACTTAGAATTTTCCTGGTGGGCAGTTTTATCCTTACAAGACCACTCGAGCTGGCTGGCCGGGGCAAATCATTTCAACACTCGTCCTTGTTCTGAAGGAATAAAGGATTTTTTTTTTCCTTCCAGCCCACTGAACTTGGGTGAAGACAAGAAACAAAAAACCGCAGGAAAACACTCTGCAGTGTGCAAAGCCCTGTATGAACGCATCTGAGAATGAGGAAGGGGAAAAGTCAGGCCCAAGGAAAACAGCAACATCAAGTTAAAACCATATCTGAGAAACGAGATGACATCCTTAATTTTCTTCCTGCAGCTCCTAAATTTTCCACACTGAGCAGGCGTTACTTTTATGTGAACTCCCATACAAAAGCTCTGTCAGATCCACAAAGGGAGGCAGGGCTGGGGAGCAGCAGAGCCCTTTGCCAGCCCTCTTGGCCTGGGAACATGAATTCCAGCCCTGGCAGCCAAGCAGGGCTCAGGCAGCAAACAGCAGGCGCCAGGGATATCACTACCCCTTTCGGCTGTGGCTTCCTTCCCTTACAAGTAAAAGAGGAAAGGAGTGACCGCTTGTTTCTTATTTAGGATGCCGACCAGGCAGCCTAGAGTGGGAGGGGATGGTTTTGTTGTTAAAGTGCAACCTTCAATTCCAAGTTTAAAATAAACCAGTCACCCTCCCCAGTCCCTGGCCTCCCCAGGGAGGTGGTGATGGAAAAGGGGGCCGGACCCTCTGGGCCTGAGGCCTGGCCCCGAGACAGAGAGCCAGCGGCTGGCCCAGATGGCCGGCACAGCGGAGGCCCTGCGCGTTCCTTGTCCCTCTCAGAGTGGCCTTTGGAATCCACGAGGATGGCATCGATGCGGGGACCTCAAAATTTCCGGTGGCTGTGTTTGGGAAGTAGGCCGTAGCAGGGACCGTGGGAGGGACCGTGGGAGGGTCCTTTGGGAGTGAGAATCTCTGCAGCAGGGGCTGGGCCCTCTTCCTTCTGAATCAAGCCTGGGGGTCTAGACCAGAGCTGCTCAAACAAACGGTAATGTACCACAAACTCCCTGGGGCTCTAGTTAAAAAGTGGATTCCAACTCAGCAGGTCTGAGGAGGCCTGAGGTTCTCCTTTCTTGAGCTAAAGGCGAGTGCCGCCTCACCCCCGGCCAACCTGAGGTTCCCATTTTTTTTTGAGTCTGAGTCTCACTCTGTTGCCCAGGCTGGGGGGCAGTGACACGCTCCCGGCCACCACAGTCTCGACCTGCTGGACTCAGGTGATCCTTCTGCCTCAGCCTTCCAAGTAGCTGGAACTAAGGGTGTGCACCACCATGCCCGGCTAATGTTTTGATTTATTGTAGAGATAAGGCCTCACCCTGTTGCCCAGGCTGGAAGGTTCTCCTTTCTAACAAGCTGCCAGGGGAGCTGATGTTGCCTGTCCTGAAGGCCCTGCCTCCGGCCCCACGGCCCCAACTCCTGCCCACTGGCCCTGACTCTTGCCTTCCTCACACCCCTTCTACCCCTGTCAGCGGGCGCCTGGCACAAAGTGAGGCAGGGTCAGCCCAGGTCTGGGAGATGGGGCGCCACAGAAGTGATGGCAGGTGGGGAGAACAGCTCTGGGATGGAGGGAGAGGAGAGCTCGATCTCCCGGGCCAAGATGGCCCCTGCCCAGCATCAGCTCCTCTGCACTGGAAACAGGGAAGAGCCCAGGCTCACAGCACTTGCTGGTGTCTGACAGCAGCAGGCAAAACTCTCCCGATAGAAGCAATCTCTTCACCTCCCGAATGCCTTCTCCCAAGGCCGGGAGTGAACCCGGGGCCTGGGCCGCGCACGCCAGGCAGAGGGGTGGTTGGCCTCAGGATCTTTTCTATCCCACCTGCAGGGGATGCCCCTTTGCTCCTCAGTGACCAGGTATGTATGGTCCAAATTTCATCGGGAAACCCAGTCCATCCACGTGGGGTGGGGTCTGTACACAGCACTAGGGACTCAGCGGTGGCCAGCAGCAACCCCCCCACCCCGCCCCGACTGGAGAGCTGTCCCTTGTGAGCTGCTTGTTTATGTTATCATCGGCCCTGGGTTATTTGCTTATTTTATTTCATGCAAGTCAGGCCCTTCGTTGGCATCTCATCAAAGCCAGCCTGCCAAGGGCTGGTGAGGAGGGGTGGGGGGATCAACAGCAGGGCCTGGGAAGGCTGAGGGACCCCAGGGCCTCGGCCCTCGCCCTGCAGTGACTGGGCAGCATAGCACGCTCAACGCATTTTTAGCATCATCTACCATGAGCTTCCTCCGGAACCAATTTCCTTTGGTGTTGAGTTTTAAGAGCCACTCCCTAGAGGATACAGAGCTGAGCGCCTTGCTGCTTTACCCAAACGTGGGTTTGGACCTGCGCCGTCCCAGCCCTGGGGTCACTGTCCCCTCCCTTGGCTCACTCAAATCTGCTGGCACTAACAGATTTTGTTCTCCCTCCACCGGGTGCTGACTCAATCCTTTGTAACTGGGTTGGAGGAAGAGGAAAGGGCAGGCCGACTTCTCAGGGGCTGCTCACAGAAAACAGAACTGCTGGCCTCAGTGCCACTCCACAATGACGGGGAGCGGCCTGCTCTGGTGCCCCTCGGGGCCGCTGTTCTGACACCCTCACTTCCTGACTTTCCAGTCGAGGCCGCCTCTGCGACCGCAGTCGAGTGCTTCTGAAAGATGCTGCCAGGTAGCGGAGTTGTCTTGGGCAGGTAGGAAGCAGACCTGTGACTCCCCTGACGGCACCTCACACCTGTGACCTGCTGAGTGGACCGTGGGTTTGGGGACAGGATGACAGCAAATCACAGGATGGCCATGTGACCGGCAATCTGCCGCTTTTAAAATATAACATTTATTGCTTAGATGGTTTGATACAGAACAGCTTTTTTCATTCTGAATTTGGAAGTTCTATACAACTGGATACAAAGAGGAACAAAAAGTACCAAAACCAAACTTGTGATTCTCTGTTCATGCGGCATAAACCAGTTTTGTACATAACATGTAGCAGCAGTTTTTAAGTTCCCTTTAGAAAAATATGAATTCTACACATTTATTATTGTTTCCTGTTTAATGCATGGGCTGAAATCACTAGGATCAACTACCTTCTTGAAGAAAGAGAGGAGAGGAAAGAGACGAAGGTCGGAAGTTACGGTGGGGGATGAATCTCTGAAACGGGCATCTGACCGCCACGTCGCTTCCCCCAGCTGCTGCAAACAGCCCTCTGGGCATCTTTGTTTCATTTTCACAGCCAGGTGTTTCATGTAGTGATTGACTCTCAACATTGTGTCCATTAATCAAAGAGAAAAAAACAACAGAGAAAAAACTTGCACCTCAAAAAACTTCTCAGAAGATCCATATATATATATTTTTATATATATATATTTTATATTTTTTTTTTGTAAAAGCCCTGAGAGAAGGAGAAAGAGAATCAAACAAAATGTATAGAAACAAATTAGCTGGACATGCAAACTAAGCTATGATTCACCCAGAGTTTAAACAAATCACAAATTTCACAGTTTAATATTGGGGGAGGGGACAGAACAACGAACAAATAATACATTTCTCAACCTCACTAATAAAATGTGGCAAGACCTTATTGACTATGAGGGTACAGATCAAGGCTAGATAAAGCTTTAGATCAATAGTGATTATTGCGAGCGGCAGCCCCGGCCACCCGTGTGGCTGGAGCAGCTGACTGCTACATCTCATCGCAGCGGAGAGTTTAGTTACGGCATCTCCCCACAATATTGCGAGTTTAGTGTGGAGAGTTGCAAAGAAAAACAAAATGTAAGAAACCCCAAATAATAATAATAACAAAAATAACAATCATAATAATAATAAAAAAAAAAAACCTAAGGGATGTATGAACTGGTTTTAATTAAGTAGACCCAGGGATCATTGGTTCTGATTTGCATTCATCTCTACAGTAAATAAAACCTCGTTTTTAAACTGGTTCATACATCCCTAATACAGTTAAGAATCATATATACCTCAACCTTTTTCCTTTCATATGCAAAGACATCACTTCTCATTATCTCAAAAGTATCTATCTTCCTTTGAAGGCCAGGAGGCTGGATCACAGCCACCAGCAACTGGAGAAGCGGAGAAAAGCGGCATGCGTGTCTCTGGGTGCACGAGGCTAGTAAAGGAGGGTCCCATGCGGAAGGACGCTGAGCAGAGGGACATCTCCCCAGGGGAGGGCGAGAGGCTCCAAGGCGGAGCAGGGGTTCCCGGCGGTGGTGGTGGGATGATGCTGGCTTGAGCTCGGCTAGGGTAGAATGTATCGAATGTACTGTCCCCACCGTGGGCCACGCAGGGAGGGAGGGAAGTCTATGGCCGGCATAGGATGCTTGGGGGTCAAAAGAATCTTGCCTTTTTGCACCCAGAGGTTTAGGCTATTTAATAAACTAGAAGCAGCATGTTTACCATCAAGCACCAACTCCACATCGCAGGAAGGTAAAGATAAACCCTACTTCTCATCTGACATCTTGCACGGGTAGTTTTATTACCAGCAGTAGTATTTCCTTGCTTTGCAAATGACAGTAGCACAGCTGGGTAAGGCTTGGATTGGGCTTAGCAGGAAGACTGGGAACAACTTGCTTGTGAGCAACAACTGCCTTTTCCTTTCTCAAAAGCCATCTCTGCAAGCGCCCCGGGCACAGCCCTGGCTTCTCAACACCTGCTCTCTGGACGCACGTGTCCCCCTCTCCCCTCTCTGAGCTGCTCCTTGGCCGTGTTCGGAAGCACCGCTCGTGGCCCCCACTGGATTCTGCAGTTACGAAAGAAAGGCTTGTCTGATACAGTAGAAGAGCTCCCTACCACCCGAGGATGCCAAAGGCCGCGAGCACACGCTTACACGGGGCCCCGGGGGCGGCGCAGGTCTCCCAGGACAAATATTGCCCATTTGTTTCTGCTGACTGTAGAGACCAGCAAACTGATGAACTAAAATAATAATATTAATATTAATAACACACATAGTGAAAGGGGAGGGGGAATCAAATACATGCCATCATGCATATTTCCCATAGGTTAAGTTGCAGTGAGGAGAGAGGGGGGAACTCTTCTCTGTATATTGAGAATGGATGTCTTGAAACTTGAATGGCAACCATGTCTAACGCTGAAAGAGTGGAAACACGTACGAGGCTGAAGCTGAAATCTTTCCTGGTTTTGGCTTGAAACCATATTGGAAACCTTCATCAACCACATCCTGTAACTCCAAGAACCAGATGACAGCTCCACCATGTAGCAAATAGATTTTTTTAAAGAGGGTGAATTTGAGAAGTTAATCATCTTACCCATCTTTCTCTGGTCACTTACATGAAATTCACATCATTTTCTTCCAGTTATTGGCTGTGGGTATCCAGGGGTATGTTTTTTTCCTTCTGTTTCCAGCTCACAGAACAAACAGTACTATCACAGATTCACGAGAACAAGCTCACACACACCAATACAAAAGGTAACATTAATGCTCAAATGAAGAGGTCCTCTCCAGATAATTCATTAAAACATTTGTCTTTTTTGAGAAGTCATTTTGGAAAAACACAACATCCACGATGATGCGGAAGGATCCGGTAAGTAGTTAAGGCACTGAAGTGGGCCCGGCTGCGGCCTAGCCAGCCCACAGTAAGGCTATGGCACTGAGTGAGGCCATACACTACCTGCTGTGTCTGTCTGTCTCCCCCCCTCCCCCCACAGCCGAAGGGCACTGAGGAAACCTCATGAATACAGACTTGGGATGCTTTGCTCTGCTGGCTTTTGTCTGTGTGCTGAGGGGAACGGCAGGCTGTCTGTCATTCCGTTCCCAGGAGTTGCGAGGTGCCATCTGTGGTGGCCAGGATGGGGTGTGCAGGCCTCTTGGCCGTCAGGCTTTCCGGGTCAGGGTCCCCCCGGTTGGACTCAGCTGCCCGCCCTATAGCAGCTTTCTCTTCCTTGCGGCTGCAATCCTTGGCGGCGCTGGCCAAGCTCTCCTTCCGACTCCGGGTGACCGCCACATGGTTGCTGGCACTGGGAGCTGCCTCAGCCTCGTTCTCAGAGACGGGGTTGTGGCTGCTGTGGGTAGACTCGTTTTCACTGTCCTCCTCGCCCCGCTCGTCCTTGTCGCTGTCCTTCCCGTGGTGTTTGGTGTGCCTGGCTTTCTGATGGATCCGCTGGTGACGAACCAGGCTGTGCTTCAAGGTGAAGGTTCGCTCACAGGTCTGGCATTTGTAAGGCCTTTCCCCTGGAGAGATGGAGAAAGAAATCGTGTGTCCATTAGCAACAAGGCCACCAGTATCCATCTCCCCTGCTCCGCACGGTAAGAACTGACCTTCCGGGGGACTAGGACTCCCTCCTCAGAAGTGCCCTCTTTGTGTGAACTGGCAAACAGGACAGACAAGCGCAAGGGGTCACATTCTCCTGTTCCTCTCTCAATCTGGATTTACACAGATTTAGGAAGCCTGAATCCCAGAAGCAGAAGCCTTGGGGCATGCAGACTGACCTCGACCAGAGTAGGGGAAAGAATCTAACAGAAGGGCAGGAGCAGACTCCCCCTGGGACGTGGACAGCGGCACCCCGTCAAAGGCACAAGGCACACTCTGGTTCTGATGCAAAACAGCTGGGCCTTTCCTGCCAGCTCTCAGATTTGGGAGCGACTGGGAAGCCTGAGAATACTCCTCTGCCAAGCCCAGTCCAGCCCAGCCCTTCACGGAAGCCCCAGCGGGCCAAGCCCAATGCACACAGGCTGACCAGTGGGGCCACATGTGCCCTGAGACCAAGACAGGGCCTGGGGTTTATCTTGGTGGAGAGAGGATGTATCTTCTGGCTTCGTGAGTGTATCTAGGTCTTTTATCTTTTTGGTCAAAGCAATGGCCCTGCTTTGGGGTCCATAGTCTCTACCCCATAGGTTGCGGTGAGCCCGAGGAGGAGCGGGAGCTCTGCTGTGGCCACGTGGCAGCGGCTGATGATCCATCCCGGCCACCCCAGTGGCGGCACAGCCAAGAGAGGAAAAGGCCCACCCACCTGACCCTGCTGAATACCCTCGGTGCCCTCCCCACCAGAGCCTGTGGCAGCGCCTGTCTTCCCCACCCCAGGACTAGACGAGACCCCCGAACCCAAGTGTCTGCACATACCTTCCTCTGGATGCCTGCACAGACAGGGCAGCCATCGCGCTCCCTCTCTAGATGGGAAGACTGAAGCTAAGAGGGGCTGAGGGACGGAGCCCGGAGCTCTCCAAAGCGCCAAGGCTGAGCGCCCACGCTCCTCCCAGCTGCGGGAAGCCTGTGCTGTCTCAAGGGCTACGAGAACAACTCCTTGAAACTCCTGCTGCTCCACGCTTCAAGGACATACCTGCGACCTCAGTAAAGGGTCTCTTGGCGGCCCCTGGCACCGCGTCTGTCAGTGCTTTAGGGCGGCTCCTACCGCGGAAGGCGGGCCGGGGCCTGGCTCTCCCCGCTTTACCTGTGTGGGACCGCATGTGCCGAGTCAGGTCCTGCAGGGACCAGAAGCGCTTGTTGCACACGCTGCAGACCTTCTTCCTCTTGTCCGCCTTGCTGGCCGCGCTTCTGGGGGAATCCGTCTTTGGCTTCTTGTCGTCGTCGCTCTTCTCCGAGGGCCGCTTCTCCGCCGCGCCCTCCCCGTCGGAGGGCCCCTCCGCCTCCTCCAGCTGCTTCTCGGCCGAGGCCTCCCCCGCGCCCGGCGCCTGCGCCGGCTCCGGCTCCTCCGCCCCGGCCGCAGGCTCCGCGGGCCGCCCCTCCGGCTCGGGCGCGGGCCGGGCGTCGGGGCCCGGGGACCCCTCCGGAGGCGCGCCGGCGCCCTCGCCCTCCGGCGGCGGCCCGCCCTGCTCGTCCCTGGGCTCCTGGGGGCCGTGCGCCTTCCGGTGGCGGCTCAGGGTCCCCAGGAACCTGAAGCTCTTTCCGCAGGTGTCGCACGCGTGCTTCTGGTCCTGCGGGCTGGCCTCGCCGCCCACTGCGCCCGCCTCGCCCTCGGCCAGCTTGAAGTCCATGAGCTTGCTGGCGAAGTCCAGGTCCAGGCTCTGGTTGCTGGCGGCGTCCTCCTCCGCGCCCGCCGCGTCCGCGTCCGCGCCCGCGCCGCCCTCCTCCTCGGGCGCCCGGCCCTCCTCGGCGCCCGACCCTGGCGCGCACGCGGGGGAGACCGGCCCGGCGTGGGCCTCCTCTGCGTCGGGGCCCCCCGCGGCCGCGCCGAGCTCAGCGGCGCCCTCTGCCGGCGGCTGCTCCTTCTCCCGGGAGGTGAGGTCCAGCACTTCGCCCGCGGCGGCGGATGTCTCGGCGTCCGACTGGCTGTCTGCGAGGGCAAGCACAGTGGGAGGGGCTCAGAGGGCATGCCGCTGGGTACCCCCTCACAGGGTGCCGTCGGCCTCAGCTAGCCACCCCCCCCCCCCACCGCAGCCCGTACTTCAAACCCAGCGAGAACTTCTCTCCCCGGATCCTCATCACCCCTTGCCTCCCCCAGGAGGCCAAGATGAGCCTGGGGGCTGCCGCCTCCACATCCCACCAGAGGGTTCCCAGGGCTGGCTGTGCCCGAACCCCTGGCTGCCACGGACACCGGCGGGGCATCTGCCCCCGGGCCCCCAGGAAGGAATGAGTGACTCAGCGCAGACAGGGGCTGCGAGATAGGACAGGGGGTGCATTCCAGAGACTCGCAGCACTAGGGAGGTTGAGGAAGCCAAGTTGTAAGTTATTTTTCCAGTGCAAAGAGATTATACAAACATGCAACACACAGGACCACCCCGAATCCTCCAAAGCATGGTCTCTGGTGAGTGTCACAGAAATGACCCCAAGCCTGCATTCTGTGCGAAGGGCACACACTCTGGCTAACAGCTCCTATCCAGGGAGAGTTCAGAGGTCAAAGGAGGTGCATGCACGTTGTAGGCTTCCCGGCTGCTGTCTGCCTGTGGGGCTGGAAGTATTTCCAAGGGAAGGAAAGGGCCCTCTGGATGCCAGACTTGGCAAGAGCACACAGGGAGGGGAGTGGACCATGAGGGGCTGTGGGTGAGCGTGGAGATGAGGGACTCTGTGCAATGGGGTCTCACAGACCCCGACTTCCTGCCTCTTGAGTTGTTCTTATCTGTACATCCCCCCAGCAAAACTACACATGGAAAGCCCACCAACATTCAAGGACCCTCTTATGGGATGGCACAATGGCAACATAAATGACAGTAAACTGTGCCAAAAGCACTGCCTTCTCTTTATTCAGGCTGAATGAGGACTTGGTGACTCTAAAAAAAAAATAATGTGCTATGACACTGAATCCGAAGCTGGCTGGGACCTACTATTTAGCTGTAGATCCAATGGCCAACTTACGACTGCAGCAATTCAGAAATTCTTCCGAGAACTGGGCAGATGGAACTGTTTCATAGCATATGTGTTAGATGCACCTCCCTCGATATGCCAGACCTGCCTGCGTGCTTGAGCCAGCAGAATCGTGCGCCTAATGGGGATTCTCACTTGATGCCACCAGACATAGCACAGCACCAACCCACGTCCATCATCTTTCCTCAGCATCACATGCTTGACCTTTTGCCATCAGGGTGGCCATGACACTGGAGTAAGGTCCTGCTTGCTCCTGTAGTCTGAGGAGACCGCACCTACTAGTCACACCTGCCTGGGGCTTTTGGGTCACCTACAGCCATCTGCACACCTCCACTTACATCTTTTCACTCCATGGGTTTTATTCTGACTGCACCTGTTAGTAGCCACTATTTAGGTATCTCAAGGGGTTTCAGAAGAAAACAAAAAACGGTGTGATCACAAAATTTTTGAAAGAAATTTTTTTTAATGATCCAAAAGCTTATAGAATATGAATCCTGAGACATGCACACCAATGTCTAGGTCATATTCCAAGGAAAAACTAGATGTTTACTTTCTAGAATCATTTCAATAGAGAGCATACATAACAGAATGGGAGATTTTGGTGTACACTCTACAACAAAAATACAGAAGGAGTAATTTATTTGTTGGCTTTGTGGGTAATTTATTTTTAAGTTTGCTCTCTGGTTACTTCCTCTTTGTCCTAGACTGTTTCTACTTTTTCCAGCAAAGAACATGGGTAAGTAGCTGTGTAGAACACATTTAAGATGATGTAAACCTTGAAAAAAACTGAACTAAACTCTGAAGCCAAATCTAAGTAAATATACTAAAATCGAAGTGTTGGCTCCTGGACCCTTCCTTTGAATGGATAACGGAGAGTTCACCTTAAGCACAATGAAAAGGCCAACTCACTTCCTCTTTGGACAAAGATGGCTAGGCTGTATTCTACCAAACTCCCACAAGGAGGAGTGTTTCAGCAGGGTAGCCATGTCCTTGAAGTTCTAAGCAACTCCCAATTTCTATTAGTGCTTCTTGTGAGCAACTGACTTCACCTCCTCACATATCATGAACATCTAACTTATGAGGCCATGTCCAACACTTCTTGGCTCAGATCAAGTGTAGTGTCTGTTCTTATCAGTTTAATAAGGTCAGATTTTTTGACTGATGCCTTTGTACAGGCAATGTTACTTTACAAGCATGTATTTCTCCCCCGTCTCCATCAGCCCCTCGTTTGTGTTGCTGAATATTTAAGAAAATCGCTAAGGTGATAAACCCCCTTCTGCGGGACAGTGGAGACTTCCCTGGTCAGTTTAACCATTAAAGATCTATTGCTTCCTAAAACTTAATTGTCCCTCAGCTGATGCGACAGACTCCCTACCTAAACAATCAATCTGACTACATGGGACGTCTCTGTGGAGGAGGTGCTCTGTCTTCACTTGAGGTAGTAATGCACCTGAAGAGCCAGAGGGTTTCCTGGAGTCCATGCTGGCATGTGGGAATGCCGGGTTGGTAAAGGTGACCAACATTAAGGGACAGTTACAAGACTTTCATGCTTACACTGATGAACAACAGTCCTATACACATTCCTAGCACCGTGAAGACTCCTCCAGGCATCTCTGGAGGAAGGACCAAGCATGTCCCTCAAGGGCAAAGAGTGAATGAAGAGTTTCAGTTTAAACCTCATGCCTGTAATCCCAGCACTTTGGGAGGCAGAGGCAAAAGGACTGACTGAGCCCATGGGTTTGAGACCAGTGGACATCTTGGCAAGACCTTGTCTCTACAATAAATCAAAAAATTAGCCAGGCAAGGTGGCAAGTGCCTGTAATTCCAGCTACTTGGAAGGCTGAGGCAGAAGGATTGCCTGAGCCCAGCAGGTCAAGGATATAGTGGTCGTGAGCATGCCACTACACTCCAGCCTGGATAGTAGAGCGAGACTCCGACTCAAAAACAAACAAACTAATTAATTAGTTAAACCTGAATATTCAGTATGGTCCTTTAAGGGAGAACTGCCCTGCACTGTGACATTTTTATATTCTTTTGTGGGAAAATCTAGGGTACATTTTCATGAAAGACCTTATTGACTGAAAAAGTCAGACCTACATTATAAAACATATTTAGGCATTGTAAGAAAATACCATCTAGTCATATAAACCTAGAAAACCCCTCAAGGATTTTCTTGGTAATTGCTTACCCCCTCCCCTTTTTTTGTTTGTTTCAAATAGTCTTCCTCCAAAGTCTCAATTTTAACTTCAAGGGAGGGAGCTCCGAATAAAGCCTTCACCCCACTCCCATCATGCTGACCTGGTTTTTAAAATTCCTCGAGATCACTAAACTCTGTCTTCCTGACCTCTTCTCTCTCTTTTAAATCTCAGTCCTCTTTCTCACCATGGACTGTGACCACAATTAAACCACGCATATATTTTCAATTTGCTGGTTTCGTGTTACAACTTCCAGGAGGCTTTTCTGGAGGCTTTGCCCCTTCAAGAAAACCTATATAACTTCCAGGGCAAGGCAGAGGTGGGGGAAGGTTTTGATGGGATTTGGAAATATAACACTGATAACTGCAAGGTTATAATAACACCATGGTGTAAAACTGGGTGCTGAATGAGGCTGAGACCATGAATTCTGACTCAGCTCAGCCTGTGGATGTCCCAGGAATCCCGAGTTTGTGTTCCTCTAGCGCGATCAGGAAGCTGAAAGCAAAGCACGAGGCACTACACTTTAAGACTTGTTTGCAAACATGGGAACCCAAGGGCTCCCCCAACTCCCTCAATATGGGCTGCTTTCCCTCCTTCGGGACTGCTATGGGAGGGTCACATGGCATCTTTCTAAACCAGGCTGAGGAAAATGTTCCAGACTAACAGGTAACGTGGCAGCCGATGGTTAAACATTAACAGGATGGTCTGCAGCAAGAGCATGCCCTGCTAGCTCTGCTGTGGGTTTCCTGTGGGTTGAACAGCAGACCATGTTTGGCTCATGGGGGTCCAAGTTATGGCAACATTCTGTGGGTGTCCAAGCCTTTCTCTCAAAGCTCCTGGCAAGTAATGTGGACATGGAAGCTGGGGAAGGAATAAGCAAACTGGCCTGCTCTTTGATACCCTGAGAGGGGCTGGTCCAGACCGAAAGGCCAGGCAGTCAAGAGCAGTCAGCGGGTTTCAGGGCTTGGCAGGCGGTGTGGAGAGGGGCAGAGGGTGGCTTCTCCACCAGTGATCAGTTCCTCCTCTTGGAAGTGCTTATGGGGATGCAAGTTGGGATGAATGCCTGACTCTGCGTCCATACAACTCCCAGGTTGTGGTGCCTTCCAACTGCACAGCACCCTATTCTCACCCAAATCTGAAGAGAGGCCACAGGACACAAATACAACTTTAGAAAAACACAGCTGGGGGAGTATCCTTAGCTCTGTCAAACTTTCAAGACTCGCAGGACTGACTCTAACACTTGTAATGCTATCACTGTTCCTGACCAACATCAACTGACGGAGTGTCTAAGTAACCTGCGGCAGGCTATTTTTTTGTTTTGTTTGTTCTATGGGGTGAGGATGGAGAACCCCAGCAGTCAGGGAGGAAGGAGTGTATTGAGAAAGGACATGAGTAAATACAGAAGCTGTAAGGGAAAAGAGATGGCAGCCGTTAATTGCTCTGTGGGGGCTGTAGGGAGCAGCACACATCAGCACAGGAGAATAATACCCGGATTCAGGTCAAGCAGAGATGTGATTAAAGGAAGGACATGCACAGTGCTTTTTCAAACAAAGACACAGTTTTATACGGGGAAGAGAGTTATGGAAAAGAAAAATACCATGCCCGAACCCACCCGGGACTCAGCACCCCTCCTTCCTGCAAGACGTGACATCCCTGGGAGCCCATCCCTGCTCCTAAGGAGGCTGCAGAGGCTGGAGTTCCCCAGACCTCTCGGGCTTCACATTCCTTTAGATGTGTTCATACCAAGGGCTAAAACTGTAGGCCTTCCCTCATATCCGCCTCCCAACATTAAGAACAAAGGTTTCTTCTGCTCAGAGGGAGACAATCTTCCCTAGCAGCCACAAAAAGTCACCTGGGGGCACTGTCATTGTTTCCCAAATTCCTGGGCTTCTGGCTCAAGAGTCAGTCCTACCATATGTGGAGGCTGACCTGACCCAGGAGTTATCGGCAGGGCCCGTCTTTCTGGGCTGACGGCTCTAGTTCTACTAAGAAGTGGACAAGCCGTCCCACCACAGCTCAGATGCCAGAGTTTGCTACAACTCATAACCAAACTCCTTGCCTCTCCCTCTCTCTGGGTTCTCTATCACCTGGAGGCACTACCTGTGCTATCATGGGATCCAACATCACTCTCTTTTGAATGGGGGAAAAGCCCGTTTCTTCTCAGAGAACAGGTGGTAACTCCGTGTTTGCGCAACTGGTGGCGTTCACAGTTAGATTTGGTAGAAAAGAAGGCATCGCATTTTTGACAAGGGAAGGGTTTCTGACCTGAAGCAGGAAAAAAAATATATATTTATCTGGCTTTCTACTGAAACAAAAAAGAAAAGTCGCTTTTGATTTATTCTCCTGGGATTACTGGCATTTGTTCCCCCCTCCTCCACCCCTTCCTTTTAAGAAAATGAACAAAACACATTTAAAAAGGCACTGAGAAGAACACCAATGACTAAAATGATCCTTCTCCCTTCTCCTGAGTGGAATGGAATGAGTTTTTGTCTTCAAAGTACTAAAAGACATGAAACCGAGATATATATGTTTAAAGTAAAATAACAGTATTACAATTAAAAATATTAAGTAACAATAATGACAACAAAAAATAAAAGTGAATGACGGGATTTTAGAGCACAACAAACCCCCCCCCCCCAAACCAACAACAAAAAAGCCCTATATTTGCTCACAAAGAGAAAGATATGTTTTAGTGATTCCTGGCATGGCAAGAACACTGCAGTAAGGATGCTGGGAAGTCAGAGGGGGTGAGGAAGCATGTCCTAGTCCTCTTGGAGAGGACTTCTTTGGGGATCCACCAGAGGAGAAGCTGGGGAGAGCCCCGTGCAGGGTGGCTATGGCCCTCTCACGGGTGGGGGGCAGCAGTGAGTTCTGACTTGCTGAGATGTCCTGCAGTGCCTTCTGCTCAAGGTCACTGCGGTCCTAGCTGGCAAGACACAGGAGGTCTTCTTGTTCCATTAAAGTCTCTTCCCCTTGTTCTGAGCTCTCACTTGGTAGTGAATGAGTGACCAACAGATAGCTAAGTCAGCATTCGATCATGTGCTCCACACACAGATGTGCACGCAGAGAGACCACGTTGGCTATGCCCACCTTGCCCCCAGGCTCACCCCAACCCCAAGGGGGTAACCTGCTGAGAGAGGCACTTCCCTTGGGTTTTCCTGCTTTGGTCTGCCTATCTTCTCCTTTTATTTGAAGTCCTTTTGTACTGTCAACATCATGTTTCAAAATGCAATGGAACCTCCTCTGCAACCTGTCCTGGGTCTGTGTGAATGGATGTGCGGGAAAAAGAAAGAGCTAGAGCAAAGGGAGATGGTGTGTGGTAAGAAAGGAGGAGGGAAGGGATCGGGGGCTTTGGGAGAGAGAAGACGATGATACACCACTTCCTGTACCACTGGATTCTTCCCTTTTCCTCAAATTGCTAGAGTCTAACGTCCCAGTTTCCAGTTTTACAGGATAAAAAGTTCCAAGTGCTCACAAACACTTCAGAGCTGCGGCCCAATACTTCTGTATTGTAACCTTGGGACTGCCACAATCAAACACATGTGTCAAGAACTGGCAGGAAAGGCCACAGGCACCGCTCCCTGGAAACAGAAATCACGGGGCCTTTGGCCTCCCTTTCGATTAATGTCGACAGAAGCCTGAACTAGTGCAGGTGCTCAAGGCCACGTGCCCACTGCAAATGCACAGTAGGGGCCTTGGCACCTGGGGGCAAGCCAGATGGGGTCACATGTTTTCCCAGAAAAAGGAAGGGCTAGCCTAGACCAGCACCACTGCATCACATGACCCCAGGAACGTCGTTTATGCAGAGAGCAAAAGTACAGACCCAGCACCACCATGTGACCATGTCTGCACATCGGGACTACCCAAAGACAGGGGACGTTTACTCCCTCCTGAGCTGCAAGAAAGACCCTTTAAGACAGTGCCGCGGAATCTCCTGGGAAGGGCAGAATCAGAAAACAAGAGAGAGATGGGGCCTGCTCTGCTGCCTAGGCTGGGGTGTAGTGGTGCAATCATGATGCACTGTAACTTTGAACTCCTCAAGCAATCCTCCTGCCTCAGCATCCCCAGTATTGGGATGACAGGTGTGAGCCACCACACCTGGCTGCCTGTACACTCTGAGGAGTTTCTCAAGGGGCCCTGCACATGAAGTGAAAACCCACCCACAGTTTTAAAGAGTCTCCCACATCGCTCTGTATGTTTCTGCTAACTATATTTTTAAAAATCCACATTAAAAAAAAAAATCAGTTGGGCATGGTGGCTCACGCATATAATCTCAGCACTTTGGGAGGCTAAGGTGAGAGGACTGCCTGAGGCCACAGGTTCAAGACCAGCCTGGACAACAGAGTAAGACTTAGTCTCTATTTTTAAAAAAAGTCATGTTTTTAACTTTCTTAATAGGCAGCTTTGGCCATTTTTTTAACCCTGCCCTATATACATCCCCTACCAAATACAGACAGAATTATAACGTATTTCAATGTTTATGGTGCATCTTTCAAATGAGTTCTTACTTATCACTAAAAATTGAACACAGCATTTAATAATTTCAAGGAAGAATAAAATACTTTAACTTTTTATTGTCAAAAAGCTTCTCTGAGTCCAGCCAGATCAAGAGGAAAATAAGTAAGAAGCTACTATGGTAGGATTCTTGAGTTCAAAGAAAACAACTGCTTTCTCATTCCTACCTATTAGCACATGGTTTACTAGGTAGTTTTCATGCTGGTAAATGCGTCACCTTTACAGTTGGTTAGGACAGCCAGGCTGATGTCCCATGATGAAGACTTTAATTAATGCTAATTTCAGAAAACAATTCCATGATGCCAAAGTATTGCATCAAATTATGAAGGTTCCCAAAGTGACAACTCACCTGAGTCATTAAAAGTTCACATTTCACTGCGCAAGTCTTAATATTTTCACATAGCTGTGGGCCCTCTGGGTTGCAGGGATGCAGAAAAATATGGGCCCTTTTAGTATAATAGCTTAAGTTTCAAAAATACTTGTTGACTAGCAAAGTAGCAAATGATTTCATTCGGTAACTGCCACAAATTACCACCTTAGAAGGGGTGTTTGTAAAAGCATCTGCCCTCACAAGGAGTTACCTGCATACCCCAAGAACTACAGCATTTTCCAAGCCCCAACGTGAGCGTGAAACCCCTCAGCCGGTCAGTCTTTGTTCTTACAGAACAGTCAAGAAACCAAGAGAGGCAATTCATGCTAACCAATATGATCAGGCAGGCGCTGGAACAAGGGCAAAAGAGGGAACAGTGAGAATAAGTCTGATGAGGAGATCATGACCTTGGCTACCAAGATGGAGGAAACAGAACTGAAAGTGTTCCTGTTCATTTTTCTTTTTTTTTTTTTTTTTGAGTTGGAATCTCACTCTGTCGCCCAGGCTGGAGTGCAGTGGCACACTCACGGCCACCCCAGCATCGACATGCTGGATTCCGGCGATCCTTCCGCCTCAGCCTTCCAAGCAGCTAAAACTACAGGCGCAAGCTACCATGCCTGGCTAATTTTTTATTTATTGTAGAGAAGAAGTCTTGCCAAATTGTCCGGGCTGGTCTAGAATCCGTGGGCACAAGCAACCCACTACCCTTGGCCTCCCAAAGTGCTGAGATTACAGGTTGAGCCACTGATCTGTTCACTTTTTAAAGAAAATCATGGTTAGAAAGGCGGGTTTTGGCCAGGCGCAGTGGCTCACGCCTATAATCCCAGCACTTTGGGAGGTCGAGGTGAGAGGATTATCTGAGCCCACGGGTTCGAGACCAGCCAGGGCAACTTGGTGAGACCCCCATCTCTACAATAAATAAAATTAGTTGGGCATGGTGGCGAGTGCCTGTAGTTCCGGCTGCTTGGAAGGCTGAGGTAGAAGGATTGTCTGAGCCCAGTAGGTCGAGGCTACAGCGGTGGGAGCATGCCACTGCCCTCCTGTCTGGGTGACAGAGTGAGATTCCTACTCAGAAAAAAGGAAAAGAAAAAGAAAAAGAAAGGTGGGTTTTAACTAGGGAGGAAAACCTCACAGTTACTTTTCTTTCTTTCTTTTTTTTTAGCAAGACAACACAACTGCAGCCCCTCAGCCTTCTCTCTGTTGCTCCTACACCCTCTTGTGAAAGTTTCTTTCGAGACTTTCTCTCCGTATTTGGCAGAGGTGTACACAAGGCTGGGTAAAAACAGCCAAACCTGCCACTCAAGAAAGTTAAAAGCAGCCGAGTACAAGTGGTGTCCGAAGTGCTCTCCTTGCTCAGGTTTGGACATTATACTGATTTAAACTCTGATGCTGCTGCCCGTTAGGAGGGCGTAGGAGAGAGCAAGGGGGGAGAGCCCCAAGTTGGCAAAGAAAAGGAGCTCAGAGCTCTGTGAGAAAGTGAATGAGCCAGGGAAGCCCAGAAGGGACATCCTAGGGTCCCAATTCCATCATCATGGGATGAGGAACCAGAGCAAAGGGAAGGAGGAAACAAATGAGGACAGAAGCCGGGACGGGTTGGCTGCATTTTCTGGCATTCTCTACCTGTGGCCTAAAAACACACGAGACAGTCCCGAGGGGGCAGAGGCAGAAACAGTGCACTGTTGTCTCCTACAGGGGTGGCCTGTTCCAGCAGAGAAAGGTAAGGAACCAGGAACTGTCCCCACCAGCAGGAAGCAATGGGCTGGGAGGGAGCTGGAGAGCAGTGGAAGGAAGGAGGAAAGGCAGGTGCATGTGGAGATGAGCCAGGGAGGATGAAAAATGACAGCCACGCCAGCTTCCTCATCAGACACAGTTCCTGGAACCTGAGCCGGGGAGACAGAGGGCTGAAGCCACACACTCCTTGCCTGAAGCCAGCAGGTGGACCCCATCAGACACTTGATACTGGGGCTGCTTCTTGCTGCCCCTGAGGGGTGGGTGGATTGGAGAATGTGTGTGAGAGAAAACACAGACTATAAAGTAATCCCATGAATGTGCCAAGATTGCAGGAGGAGGCGACCTTCGAGGCGCAGACAGTGCTCTAGTGCAGCCGAAAACCGGACACTGCTTAGCACTTTTGGCTGGAAATCAGCTAGATCTTAATAATACACTTAAAAAAAGAGATGTCTTTCGCCCCCACATAACACCTTAGTTTGCAGGGTTGTTGCAGGTCAGTGTTTAATTTTTATACTCTTAAGTGTTTTTTCAATGCTTTGGAGGAAGCATCTCATAGACACCTAGGGAGCCAGGGGTCCGAGGGACTCTGGACAAAAGCGGAGCTGCCCACCAGGATCTGTGGGGAGAAGGAGTCGATCAGATGACTTCCCAGGCTCCCGCCAGTCATGATGCTTGATGAATGGAAAATGTTCTAACACAGCACTGGACATGGCCCAGTGCTCAATACAACAGGGTTTAGCAGAGGTGATGCTAGGACCATCCTGGAAACCAGATGGTGAAGCCCAGTGACACCAGCCTTTACGCTGCATCTATGCATACAGCGAGCACAACTCTGTCGTCACTGAGTCTCCAATGGCTAACAGCATTCTGGTCCACAGCCACGTTCTCCCCTACTTCAAGTCACTTCCCAATCTTCTGCAGCTGGATATGTGAGAACTTGGGGAGGCACGTTTCCCTTCATGTAGCGGACCAGCCAGCCACGTGCCCCCTGACCGTGGGGCAGCTTCAGAGAACTCAACCCTGGCTTGGAGTACACTGTTCTCCGAGGACTGTCATGAAGACTAGCCCTTGGTGGTTTCTCTACCAAGAATGTAATATGGTAGAACGTCAGGGACTGGTTCAAATCAGGCACATCTAGGAAGATTTTCAGTAACTACAAAGGGAGAAGGGGCAGAACGGGTTTATATTTATATACACTCCATCTCATCTTAGACAAAACTTCCACTGACTTGCTTGGTTTAAGATGCTACCAAATTTTAAACCAACACTGACATTTTGGCATTCAAAAGCCAGGCAATCACGACTGGATTCACAAATGGGAATGTATTTCAGGCATGAGCAAAGACAGGCACAACTCTTGAAATGAAACACTGGGTTCTCCAGTTCCCCAAGACCATCAGTTTGCTGGGAATGGAAACATCAAAGTAAATGGCCTTCTCTGGGGAAAATGTGCACAGTATCCACTAAGCACGGAACTCTCATGTGGAGAAAGATGGGTTGGTGGAGGCTGGATGACGGCAGGGAGAAGGGGGAGGGTTGAGGAAGAGCCAAGCCAATGATCAGATCCAGACCACCTGCTTAAAAACGGTAACAGAAAGACTCACTTCTCCATCAACTCTCGGCAGGCGACAAGCGGGTATCACCCAAAAAGGGTAGTAAGAGAGACCTCTATGAGGCGCACCTTCTCTTGAAGACGCATTGCTGTCTTCATTCGAATGGCTACTTCACTCTGTCGGGCCTAAACTATTTCAATGGGAAGACAATGACGGCCTGAAAAGGCAGCATGTACTTTACGAATCTAGAAATCCTGGTTCCCCTTAAGTGAGACTTCCCTGGACAGGCACTCCTGACTTGCTACCCCTCAATTCTAGGAATCGATGCCCGGCACCAGGAAGAAATGTCATCTCTATATGGCAATCTCTGGCAACCAGTCAGTGCAGCCTCAGAGGGACCCTTGCCCAAGGCTTCATGACTTCCCCGACTCCCAGCTTCCTTCCCTCCCCAGGCTCCGCATGGCAGGTGGTCTAGGTCTCCAGTGATGGCTCTGTGACTGGCTTCCTACTGTCCCACCTCCTCTAGAAAGGACAGCCTTAGGAGCTCTGTGGGATGGTCAGTCCTAGAGAATGTATTTCTACTTGGGCACAGAGCATAGTTTGCACCCCATTCTCATGACCTTCCCCTTATTACACCATTGTAAACTCCTGACTACCTTGAGATAAAATACTTAGCGAGTAAAAATACATGATACTCGGTTAAATTTGAACTTCAGAAAAATAATAAATAACTATATAACAAATATATCCCAAACTCTGTAAGGAAAATACCTACACAAAAAATTATTTTTTGTCTATCTGAAATACAATTTAACGGGTATCCTCTATCTTATATAGCAATCATATACCATACATACAGTGCCATTTAGTTTTAGATCCTATCTATTAATATTTAGGTTGTAAACTCCAAAGGGTAAAGATCTTACTCAATTCACCCTTAGTTCAATAATATAAATGCTGTGAGGAAATTATAATTCAGAAAATTATAATCAAGATGAGAGTTTTACAGCCATTTAATACTAGAAATTCTTGGTATAAACTTATTTAAAGTACATTTCTATGCTAAACTTTCTTTAAAAATCAACTTCTAGGCTTGGGTGTGGTGTAGTGATTCACATCTGTAATCCCAGCATTTTGGGAGGCTGAGCCAGGAGTATTCCTTAAAGCCAGGAGTCCAAGACTAGCCTGGGAAACAAAGCAAGACCCTTGTCTCAAAAAAAAAAAAAAAAAATCAACTTCTAGAAACCAACATTTGAAAAATGCTTTCAAATGTCTTTTTGGCGATTTAAGTCTGTTACTCAGAATATTATTCATGTTTGGGTGTTTCTCCAGGACAACTTAAAACTGTAGCATTAAAAAAAACAAAAACAAATTCTTCCACTATTCACTCATTGCTGATTTTCATGATAAACAGGGGACGATGCAACCACCTTAGTAAACTCAAAGAAAATGCTGGGGCAAGCCCTCCTGCTCTGGGAACTTTTCTGTCCTCTCATTAAATCCTGCTTTCTCATTTTCCCAGGGTTGCGGCCCTCAAAAAAAAAAAAGAAAAGAAAATGCTGGGTGTGGTGGCTCACACCTATAATCCCAGCACTATGGGAGGGCAAGGTGAGAGGATTGTTTGAGCCCAGAAGTTCCCCAGCCTGGACAACATATTGAGAACTTGCCTCCACAAAAAAATTAAAAAGAAAAAATTAGTTGGGTGTGGTGGCATGCACCTGTAGTTCCAGTTACTCAGGAGGCTGAGGCAGAAGGATCATCTGAACCCAGGAGGCCAAGGCTACAGTGAGCCATGATTGCACCACTGCACTCCAGCCTGGATGCGATCTCCCCCAACCAAAAAAAAAAAAAGGTCAGCACCACAATTTGCAATATTTCTCTTTAAGAAGACATGGTAGCCGAAAGAACTTCACAGAACGTTCAAAATTTTTAAAGCTGCAATGAGGATGCCAGGATAGAATGTCTCATGTCAAAACACAGAGCTCATGAGGCCCCAATACCTTAATACAAAGTCCCACTTCTCCAGAGCTACCTCCTTGCTTAGGCCAGGAGATAATCCTGCTATCTTCTTGAGAAGGGATGGGGCGTACAGAAGTGATCTGAGGGTCTGTGGCCACTTTCACCTGAAAACACCCCGCATGAACACATCCCTTCACCAGCTGCCCTTGGAGGGCTCAGCCCCTGGACACAGGCCACTGGATACTAAGAGCCCATAAGAAAAACCCACAATCCTAGGCAAGCCCAGGGCTTCTGAGACCGAGGAAGAAGAGAAGCTAGGAATGAACAGAGGTGTGGGGGAAGAGTCCCTCACTTTCAGCCCTCACCCCTTATTCTGCCCACTGGCCCGCGCACGGTCCCCCACCAGGAAGCAGGACTCACCACCTGGGAGCCCAGTGGGCCCTCTTACCAGTGTGTGTGAGCATGTGCCTCTGCAGAGAGCTGGCCCAAGGGAAGACCCGAGGACAGTGGGGACAGTTGATCTTCTGTAGGCAGTTGGCGTAGGAGTTCCGCTTCACCCTCTGCAGCTTGTCTTCTGGGGGACTGCCCTGCTCTTCATCACTGGGCCCAAGGTGGTCAGCAGGGGCTCCAGCCACCTCCTCCTGAGCGTCGTCCTCTGCAGTCTGCAGAAATGGACTGAACTTGTTGGTGTCCGTGGTGGCTAGCATCTTCTCAATGCTGGCAAACTCCCCACTGGAGTCTAGGTCCACCCCGCTGCTGTTGGCACGGGGTTGGTTTCTCATTCCCCTTTTCCGGCCCCTCTTCTTTGATGAGCCAGCTGGTCCCAACTCGGTGGGTGAGGCTGCCTCTGGGCTGCTGGCTGGAGGAGGAGGATCACTGGACTCTCTCAGGCTTGTGGTGTCGGTGGAAGCTTTTGGGAGGGAGCCTCCTATGGTGTCTGAAGCTGTGGTGTTACTCCCAGTGCCTGTGGGCCCTAGGTCTGCCATCTTGGTATTCAGCAGGGTGGGGGCCGAGGACACGGATGAGATGATCTGGGCAATAGAGGCCAGTGGGGGCAGCTCTTCTGTCATGGGGGGCTTTGGCAAGAGCAGGGGAGGCTTGGGCCGCAGTGGCCGCAACAAAGCTGGGCTGCTCAGGAGGGCCGAGCTGCCCAAGAGGGGAGGGCTGCTGACGAGCGCTGAGGAGTAGATGGGGACGGCCAGCTGAACAGAGCCCTGCAGGGGAGCGGCCGTGGTGGCAGCTGCTGCGGGGGCCGTGGGGCTTTCCAGGATCCCACCCGATCCCAGAGTCACTGGCAGGGAAGGGCAGGGGGCTGGACAGGGCGAGGGCTGCCCGCTGTGCCCCGCTTCCTGCTCAGGCTTCTTGGCTTCGCTGGGAACAGCTACATCCTTGTCTCCTTTCCTGAAGTTCTTGGGGATAGACAGGTCAATAGGCTCCATGGAGCAGTCATAGGGGGCCAGGGAAGAAGGGCTCAAGAAGGATGAGACGTTTTCCTGCTTCACTTGGACTAGGGCCAGGCCTTTCTGAGAAAAGTCCAAGGGCTCGCTGAAGTCCACGGCAAAGCTGCTGGTGGGCTCCAACTTGACTGAGACATGGGGAGGAGGCTGGGTGGGGCCCCCGTGAAGAAAGCCGTTTTGGGGCTCCAGGAAGGCGGCCAGTGGCTTGTGGTCGCTAAACGCAGCACAGCTGCCCTCCTCCCCCCTCCTCGAGGCCTCAGCAGCCGGTGCCTCTACGGGGCTCAGGCCCGCGTCGGCCGCCAGCACGTAGCTCTCGATGTCGTGCTCGGGCACGTGCAGGTGCTGCTTGAGGATGTGGTGGATGCAGTTGCGCTTGGCAGCGAAGGCGGCGCTGCACTCCTTGCACTCGAAGGGCTTGCGGCCCTTGTGGCCGCCACCCAGGCCACGGCCGCAGTGCGTGCGCATGTGGATGCGCAGGGCGCGGTAGTGCTTGAGGTCCTCGCCACACAGCCGGCACACCGTGTCCGGGGCGCAGAAGGCATCCACCAGCTCGGCTGCGCTGCTGCTCACGTACTCAATGTTCTTCTCGATGTCCTTGCGCGTGGCCTTGAGGTGCTTCTTACGCAGGTGCCGCTCGCAGTTGGCCTTGACGGTGAAGGGATAGTGGCAGATCTTGCAGATGTAGGGCCGCTCCCCGCTGTGCGTGCGCAGGTGGCGGATGAGCGCGGCTTTGTCGGCGGCAATGTAGTCACAGATGTTGCACTGATACGGTGAGATGCCGAGGTGGGAGCGCACGTGGGCACGCAGCACCCCAGAGAAAGCGAACACCTGGTTGCAGAAACGGCATGGGTAGAGCACCTTGCGCATGGCGGGGGTCTTCTTGCCACCAGGCGCAGTCATGATGGCCTTGAGCTCCCCCTCCGTGATCTCTTGCTTGACTTTGGCCTCCATGCTCAGTGGCAGCAGGGCCTCGATGATGCTGTCCTGCTCCAGCTGTGTCTTCATCTCAGGCTGGCCCGGCAGCTCCACCCGTGACTGCTGCAGGAAGAGCTGTGTGGCTGCATGTGGCTGGGCCCCGGACTTGGACTGCAGCAGGTGGGCATTGGAAGCAGCCTCTACTGAGCCTTTGAGGAGCTTCAGGGGTGGCGGTGGGAGACTGGGACTGATGGAGCCAGGGGAGGCCTGCTGGGCATTGATGAGAGGTGGGGGCGTGGAGGTGGCCACCACCGTCCTCGGTGTGACCAGGGGCTTTGGCTTCAGGGGGGGCATGTGCTTGAAAATCGCTTGCAGAGGGGTGGCAGGGGCCTTGGAGAGAGGCGGAAGACTGATCTGAGGAGGGGCTGAGGCCGCCATCTTCAGAATCTGCTGGATGTCTGCCAGCTCGATGGCCGACTCGCCAGATATGGGCTTGACCACAATGCTACTGTCTGGCTGGATGATGAAGCCCTTCTGGAAGGGCTGCAGGGACAGATGCTTTATGTTCTCCTTGGTCGCAGGGAGAACTGTGAGAGAGCTGCCCAGGGAAGAAGCTTCGAAGGGAGACAGACTTAGCACGCTGGTGCAGCCGGGGTCCTGAGGTAGCTGACACTTGAGTGTCTGGAGCTGTATTGCTTGGTTGTCATCCGGCAGGGGCTCCTCAGCGGGGGTAGGCCTGATGTCTTTGGTGTGCTGCAGGCCCAGTGAGGCCAGGAAGGCCTTCTGGTCTGGGGCGTCATCAGGCAGGGCCTTGGCCTGCAGCTTTTCCCGACCCTGGTCTGCGGCAAGGTGGGTCTGCTTGTGCAGGGCAAGTGAGGAGAGCATGGGGAATGCTTTGTCGCAGGTGTCACAGACGAAACGGTGCTGCTCACTGATACACCTCCGTAGGTTTGTTTCGCACCAGGCCTGCACGGAATCCCCCAGCAAAAGCAAGGGAACAAAGGTGAGGATGGAAAAAGAAACACTAAATGGAAACGCAGTAAGTATTTGTTATATAGTTGCCCCAGTGTCCAGCCTTTCTCCATAACAGAAAAGGTGCTGCCCTTCTCCTACTTGCTAACCCTGGACCGAGTAAGGAAAGCCACAGAGCATCTTAAGAATCACATATGCTTGATGAATGGTATCAGCCTCCAGGGTATCTTACCAGAGATGTGCTGAAGTACAGTTAAGTAACAATAATAAAAAGGTGGAATTAATTATCTTTATAAAAATGAGTGTCACTGACTGGACGCGGTGGCCTAAGCCTATAATACCAGCACTTTGGGAGGCCAAGGCAAGAGGATTGCCTGAGCCCAGGGATTCAAGACCAGCCTAGACAACTTGGGAGATCTCGTCTCTACAATAAATCAAAGAATTAACTGGGCATAGTAGCTCCAGGTACTTGGACGGCTGAGGCGGAAGGATCACCTGAGCCCAGCAAATCGAGGCTATGGTGGCTATGAGCATGCCAGTACACTTCAGCCTGGGCGACAGAGTGAGACTCCAACTCAAAAAAACAAAAAGGAAAAAGGGTATCTCACAAAAATGATGGTGACAGAGGTTGGAGAACCAGCTACCTCTATGATTGTGAGAGAGGGAACACTGTAGGGGTGGAGGAGAGACGTCATCTGGAGGGGTTACACAGGTGTTCACACATGGTTGAACACATATGGAACAATCCAATGAGCTTGAGGTTTGTACACTTGAAGAACTTCACTGTTGGTATCTCTATCTCAATTTTTAAAAAGGGAAAAAAATAATTTCAAGGCAGTTTTAGTAGGTACTTTAAAGCAGAGAACAAATATGTCTCTTCTCTCATTCAAGTCAATAATGACCCAAATCATTTTAATAGAAACTATAATGCTGGAGGTATTTAGCTGAAGTAAAGATACTAAAGAAATTTTTTTTTTTTTTTTGGTTGGAGTCTCAATCTGTCACCCATGCTAGAGTGCAGTGGTACGCTCACGGTCACTGCAGCCTGGACCTGCTGGGCTCAGACGATCCTTCTGCCTCAGCCTTCCAAGTAGATGGAACTACAGGCACACACACCACCCGGCTAATTTTTTGATTTACTATAGAGTCAAGGTCTCGCCAAGTTACCCAGGCTGGTCTTGAACACCTGGGCTAAGGCAATTCTCTTGCTTCCACCTCCCAAAGCACTGGGATTACAGGTGTGAGCCACCACGCCCGGCCTACAAAAATATTTTTAAAAATACAAATTCAAATCTTGATAGGGCTGGGATTGTTTACAATTCACAGCTTTTAAATCCCAAGGCCCCAAGAATGGGCAAAAGGCACAGACATGCATGTTAATAGGAAATTTAACCCCAAATAAGAGACTATGCACCCTTTGCAGCCCAACAGCCCTAGGAAGATTGAAAGGATCAAGTTGAATTATAAAAAAGACAAAACCCAACTGGTGCAATTTTAAGGAAGGAACCCGCATGGCGAGGAAGTTTAGTCTGACTATGTGGCCTGTGGAGGTGGCTGCCGGCTACTTCCGTGGGCCGATGAGAATACCTGAGAAATGCGAGGAAACTTCCTACAGGAGAAGTCAGTGAATCCTAAGTCGTGGAAGCCAGCAGGAATCGAAGGGTTGTTCTGTATGAAAGGCCTTCCCATTGCGTCCCTGGGAAGTTGTTTGTGGACAAGTGCATTGTGGCGCAGCAGTCCGCGATGTGTTCGAAAGGTGACGCAGCAAATGTCACATCTAGAAGACGAGAGGGACGAGATGTAAGTAGACAGCTAGGTCAGAGTTTCTACTTGTCCATTAGCCTTATACTTTTTGTTGCTTCATTTCAAGTGAACAAAATAAAAATGATGTGACATCAAGAAGTCAATCTGCATGGTTAGTACCAAAATCTCTTCCTTTTTAAAAAATAGTATTTTACCAACTTCTGGATACCAGTTCTTTGCAGGTAGCACAAGATGTATAAGTGACCCAAACATCCACAGTCTGTGTACAATGAGAAGATGGCTGGAAACCTGAAGCCACCTCTGCAGACCTGCTCCTTCTCACCTGAATCACGTTGTGCAGGGGGATCATGTCAGAGGTTTTTCTCCCTCTCTCAACTCAATGGATTTGAATTATTGTAAATGTTTAAGTCAAAAGAGCATATATTTTACAGCATCTAGAGCAATCCCATCAACATCCCTGGCATCTGACAAGGATAAAATGATTACTAAATTCTCCAACTGAATTAAAAGTGACAGCGATTTTGTATTAAATTGTGATACTATTACCATCCTTATCCGAAAAATAACCATAACTCATAACATACAGAGCCCATAATGAGTGCAAGGTATCCTGCCAGGGCAGTGCATATGACAACCTAGGCAAGCAAGGCCACACAGCCAGTAAGAAGCAAAGACAAAATGTGAGCCCAAGTTCCTGATCCCACCCACGCCCAACACAAGGCTGACTCCCTTTCCTGGAAAGACACTCACAAGTACAGTCCACTTAAAAACTGTGACCCTTTCAATTTAGAGATAATCTTCCACATCCTAAATTCTGGGCCACATAGATGCATAGCAAACGCCACTGCATATAATACTGTCTCTGGTTTTCATGCCAGTGTTGTCTTCTAGTTCTTCACTGAGAACCATATTAAAAACCATACAGGGCTAGGCGTAGTAGCTCATGCCTGTAATCCCAGACTTTGGAAGCCTGAGGATTGTTTGAGCCTAGGAATTAGAGACCAGCCCGTCTCTACAAAAATAAAAAAAATTAGCCGGATATGATAGCAAGTGCCTGTAGTCCCGGCTACTCAGGAGGATAGGGTGGGAGGATCGCATGAGTCCAGGGGATTGAGGTTGCGGTGAGAAATAATTGTACCATTGTACTCCAACCTGGGCAACAGAGTGAGTCCCCGACTCAAAACAAAACAAAATAAAAAACCACGATGTAATAATAATTACATTATCAGTACCCCCCTAGACCTACACTGAATACAGTAGCCACTAAAGCCACATGTGGCTACTGAAATTTAAATTTAATTGAAATCTCCTCAGTCACATTATTCTCATTTCAAGGGCTCAGTTGCACTGGGCAGTGCAAATACAGTATGTTTCCACGACTACAGAAAGTTCTGCTGGACGGCGCTGTATGCCAAACATCATTCTACATGCTTACACGTGCAAATGCATATAGCCCCCACAAGATCTCAAAGGGCCCTCTGTCACTGTTTCAGAGAGGTAAAACAACTTGCTCACATTCAAAATGCATACACCTCAATGGAAACATTTTTTTTTGCTTTGAAATTCTTCTCTGGAAATAAAGAGATAACAGTCACCCACAAAGCTGCTGAGCTCACTTTCACAAAGCGCTGAAAGAAAGAAGTGCCAAGTATGTGCAGCCTTATCGCACCGTGGCAGTGCGGCAGAACACGGCCCTGCTATACACGCACTGCTCCTGGCCCCTTGTTAGCACAGGGGCCTCTCCCTAGCAAGATTCCTGTCATCATTCAACTGCATTTAGAACCCCGGGTTCCCATAAGCCACTCAAAACACAACACCCCTTTTGAGGGAATCCTGCTGCGCTCACCAGTGGGGTCAAGGCCCCAGGGAAGGGATGGATCCAGATAACCCAGAACACATTTAGGGACTGGATGTCCTCACACTGAGGACCCAGACGTCAGTGGACCCAGAGGTCTAAGTCACAGGTCATGGGACAACTTCAGCAGGGAAGTGGAAGAGACACAACCCCAATAGGTGAGGTTCTCTTTCTGGCTGGAACATGTTCAAGCTCCAAGCTTCACATGCAGAGGGGACAGTGACCCTCAGAGGCTGACAAGAGCCTCTGTCCCATCCCACTGCCCTAATGGAGCTCTTCTACCACCCTGACTTCAGGCCGCTCAGGTGTCAAATTCAACTGCACATTCCATGTGGTTCCATCACACTTTGTCACTGGTCAGCTGAAAGCTCCGTACTGAACAGAAAGAATGAAAAAGATGTCTGAAATGGGGAAATTTAACTCTGATCAGATATTTGACTAAATTTTTTAGTTATGATAATAGTATTTTGACTATTTTTAAAAGAAGATTATTTTCTTTTAAAGATATGTAATGAAATATCTATCAATGAAATCTATTTTTAAATTATCTGGTTTAGGAAGAGACGACAATCTCCAAAACTGGGTGAGGTTACTGGGGGGCTCACAGTACTATTCTTTCTACCTCTGTGTATGTTTTAAATGTTCCTTCATACATCTAAAGAAAAAGAGAGAGAGAGAGAGAGAGAGAGTTCCTGTTACAAATAGCTAATGAGAGTGGGCTTTTGTCTCTTTCCCCAAGTTTCAACAAATCCAGACCACTATTTGTGGCCAGTGTATGTCAGGGGCTCAACTTACGCAAACTCCAGAAGAGAAGCCCCTCCTCTGAGTGCTCCTGTGGTATGGGTAATGTGAAGGGCTCCACTCATCAGCAAGGCCAGGTTTCTTTTGGCATACTCACCGAATAATGAGAGCTTCTGGGGGAAAGGAGCAGGGGCTGGGGTTCAGGCGGGAAGTACTGACACCAGGGCTCAGGAAGGCTCCATAAATGTGGGGTTCACCCTCAGGGCGAGTTGGGTGCTCAAGCCTATGGCACCAGCTGGTTTGTCACTTTAGAAACTGGAGACAGTGAGGGGAGCTTGGGGGCCGGAAGTCAGTCTGTGCCTTTCGTAAAACGTGAGATGAGGAGGAGGAGGGAAGAAAGACCCAAGCAAGTGTAAAGGCAGTGGGACTCATTACCCCACAAATCCTACAAGTGTTTTCCCCTGGAGTCTACAATAACTCACCCTTCCTGTAACAATCAGCATTTACTACATATATTTCATGTAGAATGTTTGCAGAGTGGTTTAAATTAAATTTTAATAATTCTGGGCACTATCCTGGATGCTGGGACATCATGACACATACCTAGACTAATTTCCTCTAAACAATCCAATGAGATAAACAGCATAAGAATGAATGAGTGAAAGCTGAGCATTTCTTCCCAGCACACCTTTCCTCTGAAAACAGCAGAGGGGGGATTGCTAATTAAAGTCAGGCAAAGACAGGGCTTATAAAGCAATTTATATATACCTTGAATATTTTATTTAACCTAAACCATATACATAATATGTCTAAAACATATTGTGTACATGATATAAATGTAAATAAGTGACATAAAATAATAAACCTTATTATTTGCAGGTTCAGTATTTGAAAATTTGCCTACTTACTAAAATTTATGTGTAAACCCCAAATCAATACTTGTGGTGCTTTTGTGGTCATCTGCAGACATGTGCAGAGTGGTGAAAATTCTGAGTTGCACGTTCCCTGTTGAGGTCAGAGGAGACTACACTCGGTTCTCTTCAGTGCTTATACTGTACATACTGTCCTTTGGCTGATTATTCTGTGTTCTTCACATCTTTGTGCTTTTTCTTGGTGATTTTTGATGTTGATATGGTCCCAGACATAGTTCTGAGGTGATGTCTACATCTCCAAGCACAAGGGACTATGATGTGCATTAGAGAACATACGTGTGTCAGATAAGCTTCATTTAGACATGAGTTACAGTGCCACTGGCCAGGAGTGCAATGTTAACGAATCAATACTTCATATTAAATAATATGGTGACTTTAAATAGAAACACACACACACAACACGGCTATGCATTGATCAGTTGATGGACACATGACAAGAGGCACCCAGGAGCCTAAACCTGTGTTTTCCCTAGGTGCGATGGTTCAGTATTCACTAATTTTGTGTTTGCAGCAACTCTGTAGAACCCAGCTTCTACGAACAACAAGAATCGACTGTACATACGCTTGCCAGTCCTTCCACGAAGGGCCAAGGACTCATATCTGAGTCTCATCCCCTGGACTGAAGTTCCCCATCACCATTATTGATGAATCACAGTCACAATACGATATCTTTAATTTCCAGTTTCAGATTCTTTAAAGAAGATCAAGAATTTAGATTTCTGCAAACAAACCAAGTGGAATCCTACATTTTCATGATTATTTTTCTCAACTGTGCACAGGTGTCTTACCTGAAAATTAAAAAAAAATACTCTGTCCAATCTGCACTGTAAACAAGCCTTTCCAACGAAAGTTTCCACAGAGACTATTCTTTTTAAAAATAATACTGCACTGGCTTATATACAATTTAATTAAATTACAGTAAATATCACAAGTATTACTGACATAAACAGGTTGGGAAGAGATAACACTGACTCTTGTTAGCATGCAAGTCAACTGCTAAAGGTGAGCAGATGGGCCTGAGCGGTCTGCAAACTTTCTGAACAGTGTACCACAACGTATTAGTAAGGTTTTGTTTTGTTTTTTTTTGAGTCAAAGTCTCACCACTGTCTAGGGTGGAGTGCAATGGCACGATCATGGCTCACCCCAGCTTTCACCTCCTGGGCTCAGACAATCCTTCCACCTCAGCCTCCCTAATAGCTGGTACTACAGGCAAGTGCCACCATGCCAGCTAATTTTTTGTAGAGACGGAGTCTCTATGTTGAGATTTTTTTTTAAATTTATTTTTTCTTGTACCCTGTTGATCTTCCTGAACACTTTCCACTTTTGAGACGCTTATATTAATACACAGCCTATCGGCCATGAATATTTAGAGTGAGGAGTATCACCTACTAGGTTTTACAAAGAGAATATGTCTTTTTTTTGAGAAAGCAGTATTTATTAGGAGGACAGAAAAGCTCCCACAGTGGGAGGGGACCCAAGGAGATTGCCTTTTTTTTTTTTTGAGTTGGAGTCTCACTCTGTCTCCCAGGCTGGAGTGCACTGGCATATCCATGGCCACTCCAGCATCGACCTGCTGGGCTCTGCTATCCTTCTGCCTTCTAAATAGCTGGATCTATAGGTGCATGCTACCATGCCTGGATAATTTTTTGATTTATTGTAGAGACGAGGTCTCCCCAAGGTGCCCGGGCTGGTCTCGAACCTATGGGCAATCCACTCGCCTTGGCCTGCTAAAGTGCTGGGATTACAGGCTGAGTCACCTAGCCCAGTCAAGAATGCTTCTTAATATGGTAATTAGATTTAGAATTTGCTTTACTTGCATGATGGTAATGAATTTTTAGTAACACTGCGTTTTCGTCATTTATCTCTCTGTGTCTATCTGCTCCTCCATTCTCTCACTCACCCTCAATGCCCTCCTGTTTCTGGCCAGAGTTTCATATGTAGGAAGTGTTCAATAAACACATGGCAGAATCAGCCAATACTGACCATAAGCTCTGTGTCCCTGTGGGTAGCTGCTGTGGAGCAGTAGGGATGGGAGGGTATAGGCCCAGGGACCAGAGACACTGGGGTGGAGGTGGGCGTATTCAGACTGTGTAACCTTGGACAACTTATTTCCATCTGCTTTTCAGCTGCCGGCTACTAAAATTTCCCAGACATGCCAGAGATAAGAATCCCCTAGCCAGGCTCGGTGGCTCAGCCTGTAATCCCGTGCTTTGGGAGGCCGAGGTGAGTGAATTGCCTGAGCCCGCGGGTTTGAGACCCGCCTGGGCAACTTGGCAAGACCTCATCTCTACAAAAAATCAAAAAAATTAGCCGGGCGTGGTAGCACATGCCTGTAGTTACAGTTACTTGGAAGGCTGAGGCAGAAGGATCGCTGGAGCTCAGCAGGTCGAGGCTCTGGGCAACTGAGTGAGACTCCAACTAAAAAAAGAAAAAAAAAAAAAGAATCGCCTCATGATCTTGTTAAAGCAGATTCCTGGATCCCACCCCCAAATCTACTGAAATCAGAATAACTAGAGAATGGGGCTAGGAATCTGTATATGCACAAGCACACCAGCTGACTCTTACAATTAGACAAGTATGAAAAACAAACTATAGTGAGAATTAAGTGCGAGAATCTAGACTCTAGAAATACCTTAAGCCACAAGCCTGCTAGAGTTCCCCGAGAAAACAAACTGCAGAGACTTCACTTGTCTTTGTGTCCTCTCTCCTGTTCCTTCTCTAAGCCTCATTTTCCCTTTTCATCTGTAAAAGGGGGGAATCTTTGCAGTTACTATGAACAACAGATAACAACATGCTTTGAAAACTGCAAAGTGCTATTCCAAATTTAACCTGCTAAGGAGAAAAAAAAAAAAAAAAAAATCAGGAAAAGCCCATTCCCCGGTATGTTTTAGCAAACATGAAAATGCAGGAACATTTTTTTCATTTCAAACGGATATATTTTCTCATCTCACTCTCAAGAACTTCACAACTGCCCTCACTAATTCTGTTTACTCCTGTGACTCATGGGAAGAAATCAGTGTTCTTTCTGGTCAGCCCTCTGTTCTATCCCATCCTGCTTCCTCAGCCCCTCTTGAAAGCAGGACACGCTCTCCCAACCAGCACATGCTCTCTTTCTCCTAACAGGCTAATTCGTGGGATTTCACCAAGGTGTTCCCATTTCGCTTACAAAAAGATGCAAAACATCATCTCATAAGTAAAGCTACTCAGATGTGGTATAGAAAAAGAAAATTCTGCTTTGAAACCTGAGCATATTGTGAGGATGGTTAAAAAGAAAGAAACACCCACAGAAAAAACAGTCGTCTCTTGGCCTCACATTCAGCACCTGTTGATAAACTTTAAATAAACCAGTGTGGAAAACCATCACCCCAAATACTTGGATATGCCTTTATCAGGCAAAGGCCCTCTGGTTCAACCAGCCTCCCAAGACCCAGGGAAGAATGCTTTGCAACCTTGTTTCTAAGCAGCTCTTCAAGGACAATGGAGGTAACTGTAAATCTGCAGACCAAGCTGCTGGATGCAGAGGCTGCTGTAGGCACCAGGGTATTTATAAACCTCGCTTGGGTTTCATTAGGACCACAGCCATCGGCCAGGTGGTCCCCATGACTCCTCACCCCCGGTTTGTGGGATATTCCAACGCTGCCAGGAATTCATAAAAAGCATGACTGCAAAACATTTAGATGGACTAGAGCTGCGCTTAGAGTCACAGAAGAGGGGCGGGCTATAGGACAATTTCATTTTGCAAGAGATCTTGACAATGTGCCAGAGAGAAATTTTACAGATCTGATTGGCTGCCTTTTGACTTTCTGGCAACACAGATGGCCCTATGTTGGAAACTGAAATGAAAACGAACTGCACTGTCAGTAAGGTACATGTATTTAGGGGAAAGTGTATCACTTTGTAGAATTTAAAGAAGCTAGCAGAACCCCATTGACCCTTCTAAAAACAAAACGTTTTCTTTTTAAATCACATACAGATCTAGATTACTCTTAGGGAAAAAAAATTCACTAGTGGAAAAACCTCAAAAGGACAATTTAAAGTGGGATGACATATGGAACAAAAGGTCGGACATTCAGCCCAACATCAATTTACAGAAGCTGCTCAGAATATGTGAACTCCAAATCATTGTGCTCACAGAAATAGTGTTTCTGTACCCCAAGGCAGTGCATAAAAGTCAGATTCACCTAGAAAAACATCAATTCTAGTATGCCAGCCAATGTTTCTATGAGGATAAGCCATTTTAATGTAAAATGCTGGAGTGGGTTTGACCATTTCCCACCCTGACGTATGATATCCCCACCCCTCAACTGTGGGGCCACTATACTGGGAGGGTTCCTGTTATGGGGTTTGGGGTCTCCAGCAGTTCTTAGGGTAAGTGGTAGGAGGGTGATGCAGTGTCAGGGTGCAAAGGCAGGGCTCCTCAGAACAGGAGAGGGGACAGGACGCAGCTGCCTGCACTTACTATCTCCTCACTACCCACCTCTCTCAGCACCACTTGTAAAGTTACTGGGAGTACTGGGTAGGTGTGAAGCATGAAGATGAAGGGCTGGGACAGGCAGGGGTCTCGGAGAAAATGCCTCCCAGTGCATGAGGGGAGCCAAGTTTCAATGTGGCCGCTGGTATATACACAAAGACACAGATGGTAGAAAGGGGCTGCCAACACCGGGGGCTGGGATCTTGATCACAGAGAGCCTTCGCTATGTGCTTAGAGAAGTGCCTTTGGTTGCCAGTGGCTAGGCAGACATGGTCACAACAAGAATAGGTCCTAAACTCTCATGGCCACCCTCAAAAACACAGGCATAAATCCTATAGCACATGGCTCTGACTCTCCCCGAGCTGGAAAGAGTGCTAACATAGTCAGAGGAGAGTCTGACTCCAGAAGAGCCAGAGACTCCTGTGTTCTGAAGTCACAGAGACCCAGCCCCGCCAGCCACTGCTCCAATACGTGCCTCAAGTCACCAAAGGCATAAGGAACACAAGGCCAGGGGTAGAACCAACCAGCTCCAATAGGTCAAGGAAAACAGTCTTGCTCATTAGCTGACGTTTTATCCTTTAAATTCTCAAAGAACTTTAATGCAACAAATAATGGTCTTGCCCATATTTAATTCCATTCTTAGAATTAAAACTAAAGTTAAATTTCTGAAGTCAATGAACTGACAACTGACTATGCTATAGGATGCCTGATTAGGTCACAGAGATAGCTGTGCTTTTAACAAGTAATGTCCTTGTAAGAAGATAGGACATACTTCTTTCATTTTTTTTTTGTTAATTTATTTATAGAAAACTGCACAATTATGGACTGGGGTAGAAATGCAGTGTGATAAATATGCTAGTATGGTATGGACATTATCTGTAGGGGGTAATGGTAAAAGCCCAAGAAACATCCAGCAGTTCTGATGCTTCATAGTAGGGCTAAGTTACTTACCAGGAATAACTATCACCACTAAAAGCACCAGCCCTGAAAGACAAATCTGGAATCTGTAACCACTAACTGGAGCAGTTACCCAAATAACCTTCAGGAAGTA
The DNA here is from genome assembly GCA_963574415.1 of Tarsius wallacei. Lineage (NCBI taxonomy): Eukaryota > Metazoa > Chordata > Mammalia > Primates > Tarsiidae > Tarsius > Tarsius wallacei. Next base: position 38,043 of record CAUYQG010018348.1, read on the forward strand.
TCTAAAATGGGTGGGGGAACATGCACACACACACTACAGATAAGAGGCAAGCCTGAAGGCAAAGTTATCAGCAATGTGCTTTACAGAAATGAAAAACAATGACACCAAGTCTTTTTTCCCCCTTTTTAACTTTGTGGCTAAACAACTTTGGGATTAGTGCCACCCACCTCTCTGTGCTTGCTACAGTAGTATTTTATTCATCTGGTGACCTTAACTCTCCAGAACAAAATGAAAATCCTGAAGTCAACAAAAGCTTAACAGAGTGGCCCGAAGAGATAATAAGCCACTCAGGTGTTTCCTTGAGGCCTCTTCTCTGTCATATAACTGTATCAACCAGCGTGACAGATGACCCCTTGTCATCAGTAAGGGAGGGTTACTTTTTTTTTTTTTAACTATGCTAAGCATATTTTTTTAAGACTGCATTGGCAAATTCCATACACTAGAAAATTACTTTCTTTAGATTCCCAGGTTTCCCCACAATCTAAGAAAAATGATGTGCAGTTCTACTATTTAAAGGTGTCTAGTGCCTTTAAGTTTCTAAATAATCTGCTTTTCAACACAGAGTACGAAACGTGGGATGTAGGACTCAAACCAAATTTAAACAGCCACTCCATTTTCCAATCTTTACAAGAGCAAAATTAGACAATAAAGAGTAAAGGACACATTGCTTTCATGTTCTCTGTCGAGTAGTGTATTTGGGAGAAGCCCTGGAATTTGCCTCTCAATTCCATTGGAATGGGGTAACAGCCAGAGTGGGTGCAACAAAGGATACCTGTAAATGGTAGAAGGCTTTAAATATTTAAAAAGACAGGTTCTAAGTAATAGTATCAGAAGAAAATGTCCATTTAGCATTTGTTACAGTCTGGGGACCGTGTATTGTCCTTATGCAGTCTTCAGATCTATTTTCCAGATGGGGAAACTGAGCCACCACTTGCCTGAGGTCAGAGATGCCAGGCGGCATGCTGGGTTGGAGCTGGCTGGATCCACACCACTCCACCATGCTGTGCGCTCAGAGGACAGTTATTTGCAGATGCCCCAGCTCCTTACATGACCCATGCCACATCCTTGGTGCCTGGACACCAGCCTAGCTGGGAGCCTTTCCTAACACTGACACTCCCTACTCCCTGCAACCCTGGCCAGCAGAACCTGCGTAATACCTGCTGAGAAGGTGCAACTCAACTTGGCCACCTCCTTGAAATACTGAATTCTTTCCTCATTATATCGTTTTAATCGAGACTGGCATTCCTTCTTAAAAGGGATTTCGGGCCCATTGCCTTGCTAGACTCTGGTGTGGCTGTGTGCTCTTTGAGCTATGGCTGTCGCCATGCTTCCTGGCTTTGGTCCCCCTCCCCCACCTTGGGGAGGTGAATCTTCTCTCTTCTTTCTCTTTCTCTCTCTAATTTACTTTTAAATAAACTTTTCCTTCTTAAAAAAAAAAAAAAAAAAGGGATTTCATGCTCCATTTTTCCTGCTCTGTCTCCAGAGGCCAGAGGAGTAAGTGCAAACAACCCCTCCTCTGGAGCCCCACCCAGCTCAGACATTCTTCTCCCTCAGCCCACCCTCCCCTGCCCATCCCAGGGCAGAGAACTGACATCCAACAGCTGCACTAATCTCTCCCAGTTGCTGCGGGCAACAGTGACGGCCCTGTGACAGGGCCCTGGCTGGGCAGCCTCCCCTCCCCACAGCCCAGGAATCTGATTAGGCTGCACACCACGGCCCAGCGCCCTGCTCAAACTGTTCAACCGAACCAGTGTGGCATGAAGCACAGGGCAGAGGCTGAGGGAACTGCACAAGGGGTGGTGTACATGGGTACAGAAGCTGGGTGGCCTGTCCTTGGGTGGGGTGGAACAGGGTAATCTGACCAAGGTACTTCTACCTGCCAGGCGGAGGAGGTGTCCCGCCCTCTCAGAGTGCCCTCTGTCCACAGCCCATAGTCCCTAGCAGGGTTTTAAATCTGTTTCCACCCAGCCAAATCTCAGACCCCTGGACTCTTGAATATGCTGACAAATACTTTGTAATACCTTTTCCCTGTTTTTAGTATAACATTCAGTAAGGATGGGGCCAATGTCATGTGACTGAGTCTTAGGGTGTCTCTGCAGGTGATGGGTGTACAGTAGAGGTAAACATTCCTTGGAACAGTCGAGAATAGAGAAGGAAGAAGGTTCTGGCATCTCCCTCTGGTGGCCCCCAGTCTGCCCTCTCGGCTGCAGCAATGCTTACCCTCCCCACTCAGGGAGCCAGGGCGCTGGCCAGAGTCTAACGTACTAATTCCCCACATAGATTTGAGGGCATCGCCTTGAACTTTAAAACCATCTCAGAGATGACCAAGATCGATAATGTGACCAGTAGAAGAAGGCCCTGATCTGGAGGAAATGCAGCAAAGAGCCACAACCTGTGAGGTAAGATTCAACCGAGAAGCTCTGCACACCCATCAGATCCCTCTGCTTGGACAAGCAGGCATGCCCTTCTTGGCCCTGTACTTTGCTTTATAACCAACCACCCATCTTGCTTGTTTTCTGACTAACCTGCACCCCTGTCCCAAACATCACTGTTTTCCTCAAGTCCGGGCAAGTACCTGGCACACAGTAAAAATCCAATCATTTGTTGGATACATTTTAACTGAAATAATGCTAACATTACTTATTACCTGATCTCCCTTAATCAGGAACCATCTAAGATTATACAATAACTTTGGCCAAGTTTTGCCCTCCATGGCAGTCCTTTTAACATGGCGACCTTCCAGCCACTGCCCCTCTCAGCTCAGGAGACAAAGCACTCACACACAAGACCGGGGCTACACATCAAAGCCACTGTCCTTGTGCTTCCTGGCCACAGGTGGCTTACCTGAGACCTGCTCTGTCATCTGTTAAGCACGTGAACATGGCTGGAGCATTCTGAGATGGCTGGGGTTGCACCACATACACCAGACTTCCGATAGTCAGTAGATGAAAGCAAGACATAAACCTTGTCACTAACAATTTATACATTCATCACACATTGGCTTGCTATCTTCACCATATTGGTATAATCAATGAAGCATTATCCATTTCACCTGTTTCTTTTTACTTTTTTTGAGACAGGGTCTCACTCTATCGCCCAGGCTGGAATGCAGTGGCACAATCCAGCTTACCACAGCCTTGATAACCTGGGCTCAGGAGAGCCTTCTGACTCAGACTCCCCAGTAGCTGGGACTGCAGGCACGTACCACCATGCCTGGCTAATTTTTTGTAGAGACAAGGTCTCACTATATTGCCTAGGCTGGTCTCAAACTCCTGGGCTCAAGATTCTCCCGCCTTGGCCTCCCAAAGTGCTGGGATTACAGGTGTGAGCCACCATGCCTAGCCTCTTTTTATTTTTAAAAATGTGGCTACTAGAAAATTTCAAAAGACACAGGTGGCTCAGATTCTACTTCTACTGGTTGGCACTGACCTGGACACTCCTCCCAGCAGACTTCATTCACAACAGGATCTGGCCTGTTGCTGTTCTATTCTGATAGCCAAGTGAGACACTCAATGCCCAGCAACATCCTCAGACAAGGGATGTCCTGTACATCCGTCTGCTCTCTGAACACTCTGTCCCTCACCCCCGATGCCAAATGCCAGCTCTCGAAGATATGCCCTATGCTGCTCTCTTCCCTGCCATCTCTCCCTCATCTGGGGAGCTGCATGGAGGTTGGTCCTATCAGGGCCTAACCCACACCCCACCCTAAGAGCTAGCATTTCTACAAGCAGCTTCGTCTTCTTTTGTTCAATGCCAACACTTCACTTATTTGAAACACAGCCGAGTAGAAGAAAATAGACTCAGTGTTTACACAAGTTTAGATTTCCAACACTTTTTATTAAGGAACAATGGGCCCCTTGCCAGCATGGGGAGTGAGGGACGAGGGGGGCGGGACAGGAGAGAGAGAAGGCAACAGCTGTTTTGAGTTACAGCTTTTCTGTCTAAGCTAGTAGCATCCCCTGTGGTTCTGCATCCTTGGGGATTGACATGGGGCTGGTGTCTATTTTAGTTCTGCGTTAACAAGGGGTCTCTCCCACCAGCTACCAGCCCAGTTCACTGCCTGGCTAGGCCCTGCTGCCCCAGGCCTCCTCTGAGAGCAGGCTATCACATATAACGGCAGGCAGAGCAAAGAGGAGAAAAGGGAAGTTAGCCATGTTCTGGAATCAATGCCTTTTGGTTTCCAGCTGCCAGCCCTTCCTTAACTAGCAAGAGTTACAGAGCAAGCCATGGGGCAGGGGATGGCCTGCTCACTCCCACAAAGGATGCCTGCCTGATGACCTCTTCTTACCAGCCATCCCCTTGCCCGCTGCTGTGGGGCCAACAGAATGAAAGGCTGCCCAGGGGGGCCGACTACTCACCAGGCTACAAAAATGCCTCAGCCTACCCCACACCAAACACAGGACGTTATCACTGAATAGGAGAGAAAAACCCTCTGCTCTGCTAGCTGGACAGGCAGGACAAGAGGTTTAACTTCACAGCCCCTCTGGCACCACTGGACTTCGCATCACCGCGGGTGAATTTCCCACCAAATTTGTGCCCATCCTGCTTGTGAATTACAGGACCAGCGCCCACTACAATGCCACTTTCCACCCTCTCTGAGGAAGAAGACTGCTTTCCCCCTGGAGCAGCTCCTTATCCAGAGGCCCACTCTAGGAGAACACAGTCCCTCGTCCAGGTCAGCATTTCTGTTTTTTTAGTTGGAGTCTCACTCTGTCACTCAGGCTGGAGTACAGTGGCACGCTCATGGCCACCGCAGCCTAGACATGCTGGGCTCAGGTAATCCTTCTGCCTACAGGCACGCGTCACCATGCCTGGCTATTTTTTGATTTATTGTAGAGCTGAGGACTTGCCAAGTTGCCCAGGCTGGTCTCGAATCCATAGGGTCAGGCAATCCTTTCACCTCAGCATCCCAAAGTGCTGGAATTATAGGTGTGAGCCTCTGCGCCCAATCCAGGTCAGCATTTCAAAGGGGACACTGGATCTTACTCTATCACTGCCACACACCAAGCTGTGCAGGTTTGGGCTGCCCAGAAATCTCTCATGAGAGCCAAATTATTTTTTTCTGTAGAAAAGAATTATCTAGAAGGAGGTAAGACGATATACAATCACAAAATATATGGAGGGGCTCACAGACAACCTGTATTCACCATCTGCAGTGCCAGAGTAGACGGCTGCTTGGCGGGAATGCGAGCAGGAGTTGGGGTCTCACAAGCTATTCCCACCTCTGCCCATGACTCCTTGGGAGGTCTGTCTGGCAACCTCACCTCTATGGGCTCAGGTCCTTGACCTAGAGAACTACCTCAGTGTTCCTCTCCTACCACAAGCCCGTATCCTGGGGATGCTGTGGACATGAGTGAAACTGTGAAGTCAAGTTCCTGAATCTCTCAGAACTCAAGGGCCAGCAAAACGAGGAGCCAAATGCCTTTTCTTGGAAGACAGAAGAAAATGACTGCTAAGAGATAGTTTTCAGAAACACAGGGATTAACTGGTCCAGTACTCCTTCAATTTGAAGGATGAGAAAACTGAGATTCAGATGTAGCTGGCTGAGGTTGTACCAGAGCAGAGAAAGGATTGGGGTCTAGGCCTGACAACCAGCCCATACCCACCCCAACATATCCGGCAACTTCCTGAGAGTGAGAAGTTCCATAAAGACATTTTATAGCACTTCAATTGCCCAGCAGTTTAAACTCTTCATAAATTTTTTTCCCCTGCCAATGGAAAAATGTCAAGCTAAAGTGATTAAGGATAATGATATTTGACCTGGCTTCAAGTTACTGTACAACTTGGCTTTTTCCACATAACATAAAATTCTTTAGCTCACTCAGAACTTTTCACTCCTAAGTCATAGCTAAACAACTGTCCTCAGGAAGGAAACGTTGTCCACATATCAGGGATTCAGGCAAACGGATACCCGAATTCCTACATTCCTGAGTTATCTTGTAAAATGCAAAGCTGCAAGCATGTGTGGGTGCTCCCTCTGCCCATACATGAACCTTTAGCTGTGTGTGACCCCTATGATGGGGTACATTCAAGTCTCTCAATAACAGCAGTGGCTGTTATTTTTCTTTTATTTATTTATTTATTTGTTTTTTAGTCACGGTCTTACTCTGTTTTTCTTTTATTTATTTATTTATTTTTAAGTCACGGTCTTACTCTGTCGCCCAGGCTGGACTGCAATAGCATGATCATGGCTCACTGCAGCCTCAAAATCCGGGTTTCCACCTCAGCCTACCAAGTAGCTGGGACCACAGACATGCACCACCATGCCCAGTTAATTTTCTTTTATTTTTTGTAAAGATGAGTTCTCGTTGAGATTATAGGTATGAGCCACCATGACCAGCCTCTTTGTTCTTTTCAATGCCTAAAACCTATGTAGTAACATTTTTATTTTCTGACTTTTGATTTTTTTATTTTAAAGATGTGGAGTACAAGGCCAGGCATGGTGGCTCACACCTGTAATCCCCACACTTTGGGAGGCCAAGGTGAGAGAATTGCCTGAGCCCACGAATTCGAGACCATCCTGGGCAACTTCGTAAGACCTCATCTCTACAATAAATCAAAAAATTAGCGAGGCGTGGTGGCATATGCTTGTAGTTCCAGCCACTTGGAAGGCTGAGGTGGAAGGATCACCTGAGCCCAGCAAATCGAGGCTGCGGTGGCCGTGAGCGTGCCACTGCACTCCAATCTGGGCAACAGAGTGAGACTCCAACTAAAAAAATAAAGAAAGAAAGAAAGATGTGGGGTACAATTCAGGGTTAGGTATACAAATGGTAGTAACATTTTTAAAGTGGCTATTCTGTAGGAAAAATATTTAAACCTATCTGTTCATCAACAATTTTTTGATGAACATAGGATGTTTTCCTTGGTGAGTTATCAGAGAAGGTAGAGAAAGAAAGACAGGTCCCCCTAAAGTCTGCTGGAAAGTTCTATCACCCCCCCACATTTTCTGCCTGGTGAGGCCGAGGATCAGAAACACTGGAGACAGGAAGCCCTACAACTGAAGCTGGACTAGCAAAATAATCATCTATCTTGAAGTGTAACAGGCTCCACTTTCAGCCGAGTGTCTTGCACTAAGTAGCACTGGCGATAGGCGACTCCCTAGTGCACAGGAAGCTCAGTAGTGATTTCAAGGGACTTTGCCAGAGTGAAGGGAAGAAAAGTGAACCGCATGACCACTCTGTGGCTGCAACCACCCCTGACAACTCTCAGTCCAACTTCTTCCCCACAATAATACTCTTTTTTTTTTAAACATATTTTTTATTTTAAAATTGTGAGGTACAGTTAAGGGTTAGGTATATAAATATGCATTGTTCAGGCACCCTTGTTGATAAGGGGTGTCTTCCAATCCCCAGACAGATATTGACTACCGTTAATCCCACCTCCCTTCCTCTCCCTACCCCCCCATAGTTTCCCACAGTCAACCCTTTTCTTATAGTAGTATGATAGATGTTCAAGGTCCACTATATGAGTGAGAATATGTGATACTAAGATCTTTGTTTCTGTGAGAGATCACTCAGTATTACAGACTCTAGTTCCATCCAGGTTGCTGCGAAATTCATGATTTTGTTCTTTTTTATGGCTGCGTAGTATTCCATTGTGTATATGTACCACATTTTTTAAATCCAGTCCTCTTTTGATGGACAGCATGGTTGGTTCCAGGTTCTTGCTATTGTGAACAATGCTGCGATAAACACACGTATGCACGTATCGTTTTATAGAGTGATTTGAGTTCTTCAGAGTATATTCCCAGTAGGGGGATTGCGGGGTCATATGGGAGGTTGATATTTAGAGCTTTTAGGAATCACCACACTGCTTTCCACAGAGGTTGCGCTAGTTTACGCTCCCACCAACAGTGTAGTAGTGTTCCCTTTTCACCACATCCTCTCCAGAATCTGTTATTTTTTGAGTTATTGATAATTGCCATTCTGACTGGAGTTAGGTGGTATCTCAGTGTAGTTTTAATTTGCATCTCCTTGATAATTAGTGAGGCTGAACATTTCTTCATGTGTCTGTTGGCTGCTCAGATGTCTTGCTTTGAGAAGTGTCTGTTCATATCTTTTGCCCACTTTATAATGGGGTTGTTTTTTTCTTTTCAGCACATTTGAGTTCCTTGTAGATCCAAGATGTTAGGCTTTTGTTAGACCTGGAGCTGGCAAATACTTTTTCCCAGTCTGTGGGCTGTCTCCCTGCTCTCTTGATGGTTTCTTTGGCTTTGCAAAGCTTGTCAGTTTAATGAGGTCCCACTTGTCTATCTTATCTCTTATGGCCTGTGCATTTCGGGTTTTGTTCAGGAACTGGATGCCAGTTCCAATTTCCATAAGGGTGTGTCCTGCATTTTCTAAGGTTCTTATGGTTTGAGGTTTTACATTTAGGTCTCTGATCCATTT
>CAUYQG010018357.1:0-43116 GCA_963574415.1 Tarsius wallacei
AGATAATTATCTCTTTGGTTAAAAGTTCCATAGAAAACCAAAGGGGGAGAATTGTTTTTAATTTCTAGAATGTGGCTATTATTGGTCAAGTAGCACACAGGTATACAGATATCATTATAATTCTTGTTACACACACATAAAAATTATTTTTAAACCTACCTTCCAACCTTAATCCAATCAGTTGGTATGCACGATACGGCAGAGTTCTTTATTTCAATCATAAACTAAAACAAATACAAATAAACATATTTAGATGGGAAGTTCTTGTTTTTTTTAAACCTTTCTCAAAACCGCAGTATAAGAGTTTAATATATATTTTTTAGTTATTTATCCAGTAATGTTCTTCAGGGAGTTTATATACATTAATACAGCCAAATAACATTAATTAGAGTTTCAATACTTGGGATAAAACACAATTGTGATGAGCAAAAAGTCTGTAATAAAGCATACACCTTGGTGCTTTAATGTTTATAATACTGCTATGTGCATCCTACAAATGATGGTTTTATTCATTCATAATCTTTTTCACATATTGGTACTTATCTTAAGAATTCTATTACTCCAAGATTAAACTTCTAAGTATATAAGATTTTAAAATATTCAATTACTACATGTTACACCAATTTGAGACAAGGACCCTCCCCTACTCTGAACAGAAGAGATTTTTTTTCTAATAGTTTTTATCTAAAGAAGCTAAATTTTCTGAAAGTACCTTCACAGAGAAAACTCTGAACTTCCCCAACTACTAAGAGAAGAAGGTATTTCTTCACGTCAGTTTAGGTTTCACTTCTATAAACTGTGTCTTTATGACCCAACTGTGTCCTGCACACAGGCATCTCTGAAATCAGCCAGAGCCTGTGATGTTCCACCGTACTTCTTGGTTTTAGCATTAGTTACACAGCATCTCTTCTTGTCGTGCTTCCACTCCCACATTATTACAGTCAAATTCATGTTTTAGTTAAATAAGTTTTTTAAAGACTATTTTGTGCAGAATGGAAGCCACAAGCTCTGTGGCTGTCATTCATTTTGAGATAGCAATGAGAACTTTTTTCAAACTTACCAGTTTTATAATATGCATATAAGTTCAGATATTTATAATATTCATATTACTAATAGTATCAACTTGGTTCTTGAGTTTATTTTTCTATTAACAACAATACTTAGCTTTTACATTAATTATAGTAAGAATTAATGACTAATGTTAAGAATTTTCATCCTTAGAAAAAATGTTGAAAGTTAATGTTGTCTTCCTGTATAGAGAGAAATTAATACAGTTTCAAGTCTGCCACACCCAGTTAAACAGACAAGAGTAAAGAGTCTAGCAGAACCCCCTTTGGCTACAAAAAGCAACTAAAAGAAAAACCCCACAAAAAATATCATTAACAGGAAAGATAAAACTACTTTTAAGCTAAATAATTCTGCTATTTTAAAATGTTCTAGGTAAGGCACATTGGTCATTTTATTAAATATGAAATAATTCTGGGCAGAGCTAGGCCACAGGCAGACAGCATGCTGGGTTCCTGGGACTTGGGAAGGACACATCCCACCCACAGTGACAAGCACGGAGCTCTAGGCTGTGACACTGGGGATGGTGGAGACTGAATTGAAGCCAAGAAATGAGGAGCTCCGTGGGACGGTCTGACCATGAGTCCAGCTGCAGGCACCACGGGTCTACAAGGATATGGTCGTTATAGCCAGCCTACGGAGCTGGAACGGCAGGGGCCAGGAAGCACCCAGGTGCAGTGTGTCACAGCCATGTGTCCCTTGGCCCAAGCCCCTCCTTAGAGCTGTCGCCAGCTGGCTCTTTCTTTCCACATTAGCTACAGTGTGGAACGTTTTTCTCCAGCGACTGAATGTTTCAAATTCCAGGAATGAGCAGGCAGGCCCTCTTGCTGAGGGTGCAACTGGGAGAGAAAAGAAAACAGTGGAAAACAGTATGTGTTCCAGCAACCTGGGGTAGTTGGCCACCACTTCCCACTTCACAGACCTGGCTCTGTATCTTGGTGTTGGTCATGGAGTCAGCCCTGACAGCAGCCCCCAGTCTTCTCCCAGGACCCAACTCTGTCTCATCACATGTCAGATGCCATTGCTCCGTCTACGCTGCCTGCAGCAAAGTGGGGCTGGTGTCACTGCTGGCTCTGCTGAGACTTAACTCCCTCCAGAATCCACATCTGTTTCACCCAGCACACACTTCATTCTCCCACTCCCCGTTTCTTCCTCATTCTCTTAAGAATTTTCAAACGTTTTGTATTTAGAAGTAAGAGTTAACAGAGAATGTTTCCACATTTTAAACACACTAAACAGATAGCTGGGTATGCTATATGCTGTAAATTACTACACTTTTTTCTGAAGATTTTGCCCTTAATAAGAAAAATAATTATTAATATTGCCCCAAATCTAAAGACTGCCTTATTATCTATTCCATACTGGATTCAAGGTTAAGAGAAAATTGTCTGTATTCATAAACCATGATGAGGACAGCCACAAAAGTAGCCAACTAACCACATGAAGCTCCACATAAGCATCTGCTTCCATGACTTCTTCTAAGCCAACACTCTCAGTCAGAGACAACAGGGCTTAGTGTCACAAAGAGCATGTTAATGCCGAGGTCAAGGTGGAAAATGAAGGTTTCCACTGCCTTAATGACCTAGCACACTGTCTGCCTAATTTTAGTAATTGGAACAAGATCCATGTACCACCACATGGGGCTGCTATAATAGGCTTTAAAAGTTATTACAAAGCCATAAATGCATAGAAATAAAATTTCAGATAGAAAAGTACAAAGAAGCACCTTCAAATATAGATTGAGGGTTTTCTTCCCTGCTTCCTTCACCTCTCAGAGGTAACATATTTGATGGAGTCTGTTCTTAGTCCTTTAAGCATCTCTAAATAACTTGTTAATAACTGTAGTCCATTTTTAAAAGCAGAATTTGATAACAATTCTGAATATTTAGAATCATTTGGTTTTTTAAACAAACAGAATCACTAATTTTCAAAAAAAATCTATAAAAGCAATTCTGTATTAATACTAAAATCCTAGAGGAGGTTATTAAAAACCAACCTAAAAATTAATTCTACTGTTAACCAAGAAATTTCTTTATTCAAACTCATCCCCTTAGAGTATAAACAATAAGAAGAAAATGTACCTTCCTTCCTAATCATTTGTAATACAGTTACTGGATCGCCATGCTGTACTTCTTAAACCTCAATGCCATACTCACAATGAATAACTAGTTTACTATCGCTTATACATTCTCGATAATTTTCTTCCATTTTTACTTAAAAACTGCCAGGTGGACTGTCTTCCTAAAATAAACTTTATTTTAGTTTGGATAGTATAAAATGTCAAATAAAACCCATGGTGCTGACAACCCCCCATGTTAATATTTATGAATGGAAAAAAATAATGACAAGGTAGAAAGGGTAGGGTCACACAGACCTGGGCTGGAACTGGGCTGCTGAGCAGAGTAACTTAGGGAATGACCCTTCTTGGTATTATTACAAGAATTAAATGAGATAATATACGTAAAGCACCTAACACCATCCTAGAGTCTGGCAAGTGCTTGATAAATGATGCTTTAGGATTAGAAAGCACTTCTACATATTTTAACTCAACTGTTCTCCAGAACAGTCTCACAACACAGGTGATGTCCATGGATATGCAGCATGCAAGTGGCAGAGCTGGCCACCAGATCAGCTTTCTCGATGGAATACTGCTTTCTACTTTCTACAATCTATACCAATGCTATGAAAGCAGTCGAGCATCTCACTTTCAACAAGCAGCCAGAACTGTGGCCCTGTAGTCACTTTCCACTTTGCAAGGTAATGACTACGTGGCAAAAACAAGAAATACAATTAAATATTGGTGTTCGCCTATTTGGAAGATAAACAGAAGTCTAAATGTGGTAAAGTCACGTTTCTGCTACACAGAGCTCTATGTGGATGGCACTGTGAAATACCTGCCTGGGTAGAACATCTCAGTAATTTCAGCCCAGAAGACAGGTCAACTTAATCAATGGTTAAATCTAGTAAATGACAAAGATTAATCAACATTTTAGTAAAGATGACCATTTATTGTAGAACTTATTTCAAATAACCATACAATCAATAATCTTGGTAAAATGCACAAAGCAACGTAAATATTTAAAATTTTGATTTGAAATAAAATTAAGTTCTTCCCTGCCAGAAAAGTATCTATTTTTTAATATCCTGAAAAAGATGTGCATCTTATAGAAATTATTCATAAGCTTCCTAATTTGCTATTTTAATGAAGTAGAATTTCTCAAATTCCCTCGGAATCTCCATATTTTATTAAACATAAGATGTAGGCATAGCACGCCTCAAGACAAAAATAGGACCAAAAAGCACAACAACATTTAAAAAGCATACATCCTCCTTTTCCGATTTGCATTCAGACATTACCATCAAACTTTAAACAGAAGTACACATCCCAAAACACATTCTCAACAGCATGACAATCTTAGGGGAGACTCATTAAGTGTAGGTTTTACTCTAGATTTGTTCTTTTGCATTTTTTTTAGCTGCTACACTCTTTCTTTGAGTTGGAGTCTCACTCTGTCACCCAGGCTGGAGTGCAATGGCACACTCATGGCCACCCTAGCATCGACCTGCTGGGCTCCGGTGATCCTTCCACTTCAGCCTTCTAAGTAGCTAGAACTACAGGCATGTGCTACCATGCCTGGCTAATTTTTTATTTTATTGTAGAGACGAGGTCTTGCAAAGTTGCCCAGACTGGCATCGAACCTGCGGGCTTAGGCAATCCACTCATCCTGGCCTCCCAAAGTGCTGGGATTACAGGCTGAGTCACCGAGCCCGGCCGCAGCTAACTCTTAACTTCAGGAAGACACCCTGCCATTTAAACACAGTCTGGCCCGATGAACTCAGGTGGTTCCCTGTGTGTCACTTCATCATCTATGTACCATGGATCAAAGACTAATTTCTCTTTCCTAGATTCAAAACATATAAATTCTACAAGTTACTATTTATAACAATCCAGGTTTTCTAAAATATAATGTCAATAGATAATACTAAAACACATGTAACATTAATCTGCATGGTTTTTACAATCATTAAAATAATTCTTGTCAAAACAAGTTATAATAACATGTTCCAAAGAACAAAACAGAAAATTTGAAAAAAGTAATCCTATCCTCAGGTTTTTATTTACATTTTAAAATAGCTTTTGTACTAGAGGAAAACTAATGCAAAATAAAAGTACGTTTGACATTACCTCCTGTCCTGACACCGTCACATATTGTGCAGAAGGATTTTTTAGTATTTTTCTTATTTCTTGCAAATGTATTTGGATCTTTTCAGTTACTTCTTGAATTTCCTCCTTCCTCTTTTTTATTAAAGGGAAACCAGAAAGGTCTTTGAATAATTCAGTTTTATCTCCAATTCTAAAAATTGAAAAATGCAAATAAATAAGCATATTAGTGAGACAAGTTATTAATTATCTTTCGTAGTGTGAATGAAAGAAGAAAGGGCTGGAAGTCAGGAAAAGTGTTATTCTAATTCCAGCTCTGTCACTAAGTATTTATGGGTTTGTCTCTTAACTTCTCTAGGGATAGATAAAATTACCCAAATATTTTCATTTTGCAAGTTTATGAGTCTCATGGCAAAACCAAGAGATAAAATATTTGTTTGCCTATTCAGAAAACAAGGACTAAAGTAAATGTCAAGTCTTTTTCTCTTTTACATAGAGATCTTTGTGTGATGTATTGTGAGATGACCTCCTTTTAAAGGATAATTGACTTTTACAGATTCTAAACATAAGGTGGACCACTCTGGATACCAAGGAAACGACTACAAGGTATCATGGAATACCGGTTAACTGGGGGTTAACAAATTGCTACTACTTGGCTTTGCCTGGGTTTTACCTCTCCACCACCTGATACTTGAGGAAGTACTGTATCTGTCCTCATGGTGAATTGCCTAGATTTTAGACAGCAGAGTGTTACTTCCAGCTGCAACATCACACTTTTAGGATCCAATCACATTTTTAACAATACATATACTCATGCAACTTCTACCATAGTTTAAGAACCCACACATCAAATGGCAAATGCACTGGACTATGTCCACGGCTAAGAAGGACCTGAGGTCAGGGCACCCACCTGGCAGCCTGCTCATTGAGTATCTTTAAGAAATGCTCCACTGGGCTGAGTAGGTCAGGAATTTCTAAAATCACTGTCTGGAGCAGGTCTGACTGAACGTGGGACTTGACAGCAGGTATTATTGCTTGAAATTCTGACTTCAGATGATACAGGGTTTTGACAATCAAGAAGAACTCTTGGGTAGAACACTGAAAATAGAAATTTTTTTACCCAAATAGCATTTGACACATGAAAATGAAGCTTCATTCATGTGTAAAGTCAGAATCAAAGAAAGAAAATTTTAAATTTATTCTATTAACTAGTTAGTTGAAATAAAGCAGCACTAATATTTTCTAAGTGAGGTTAAACACTGTAGATTATTTTAAAGTTATAAAGATAATTTGAGCCAGAGATAATGAAGCCAATTGTTGAATATTTTTTCATTTTAAAATACATTGATTATATAGCAAAATACAGCACACAAAGTAAAAAATGTGAAAAATAATATCTGTAAAACATATGAGAGATAAAGAGTAAAAACCTCCCAAATATAATGGCCTCTTACAAATTGGCATGAAAAGGATGAATGATCCAGAAAATAATGGCTAAAAAAACTGAATATACAGCACACAGAAAGAGAGCACTCACCATGCACACGATTAATTTCACACATTTCTAAAGACAACCAAATTAAAAACATAAGATAGCATTTTTCACTTATCAGAATGTCAAAGATTTAAAAGCTCAGTAATAATCATGTAACACAGTACGTTAAAAAAGACTTTTATGTCCTACAGTAGAGGTCTAACCTTTTAAAGAACAAATTGGCATATCTTCATAATAAAAAATGCACATATCCATTTAATAAACTCCATTTTTAAGAATTTATCTAAAAATATATTTTAAGAAGTAGTGAGAAACATCTGTCTGAATATTTATAGTGGCATTGTTTATAATCATATTAAAAAGATGAATAAGCAACAAATATCCATCAACTGGGATCTCATTAAGAAAACTTAATGCAATGTAATAATTATGAAACAGAATATTAATATCAGAATACACTGATATGGAACTCTGTAATTTCAACGTACATAAAATACATGTGTATGTTTACATCATATACCATACATGTAAGTATTTACATGTGTTGACACAATGACATTTTCTTTGTGATTCTTTAAATGATATGCATTATTCTATAGAAATAAAAAAATATATATTAAAAAGTGCTGGGAAGAGTAACACATGTGACTTTCTCTGGTTATCCCTGGGAAGCAGGTACAGGGGTGGCAGAGAGAGACTCTTTATTTCATACCCTTGCATACCATTATAGCTTCGGTAAAGAGTGTGGACTGAACACATGCATCTAATGTCTCTCCATCTTAAAACTACAGTCAAGAGACTCTTTTAAAAGAGGCATAAAGTCACAAAATAAAGTAGGTGAGAAGACAATAACCATGATGTCTTGGGAGCAACAAAGTACACAGACAAGTAGTAATTGACTTGAAAGATTCAAGATACTGAATTTTAAACTGTTCTTAAGGAAAAATGAGACACAACTTGACTTACAAGGGGGATCCAAAAAACCCAGAATTTATTTATTAGAAGTTGTGTATTTATCCTTACATGTTTAAAGTTCAATCACCTTCAAAATACCATCTATCTGATGCAATACACTATCAAGATGCTTTTCCACTGCTCAAAACAATTTAATGCCTTTTAGTGTTTCACCTCTCCCACATTGGCAAAATGTTTCCCTTTGAAGACTTTTTCATCCAGGGAAAAAAGAAAAAAAGTTGCTCAGGGTGAGATTGGGTGAATGGGGAGGGTAGGACCTGGGAGGTCATGACATTTTTGGTCAAAAACTGTTGAACATTCAGCACAGTGTGGGTAGGTGTGTTGTCACGGTAGAAGAACCAGTCACCTGTTTGCCACAACTTGGGACGTTTCTTCTACAAATTGTGACACAACCTTCTCAAAACTTTCAGATAAAAACTTTGGTTGACTGTTTGATCTGGAGGAACAAATTATGAGTATACTACAACGGGCCCACTCTCCAAAAAGATAATTCTGGGTTTTTTAGGATTCTTTGTGTACTAAGAATCCTAAAAGACTAAGGAACTGACTGACATACAAATTACCTTTGGAAGTGAGCGTTGGGGAAGGACTAGTAGAAAGAGATTTAAGAATCAATTAAGTGCCTAAATCCCCATTCCTCGTCATGGCACTGAGCAGCACTCGCCCATCATACAAGAACACTAGTTTTATTCTCTGAAGAAGGTAAAACAGGGGTTTATCTGGACCAACATCATATCCAGTGAAGGATGAGGGTACCACTAATAGCAGGTGATTAAAATAATGATTAAAAGAATGGTTGAGAGCCCCAAATGTCCTCCCCAGCTCCCAGAATATGTCAGTCAGGAGGCTGCAAGCATCCCTGGAGTGTCTCACCATCCCATAATGAAAATTCAAAAGACTCTATAGCAGGAGTTCTCCCAATAAATGGCCCAAACTAAGTTCACTTTCCAGTTCATTTCACTTTTTTTTCCCACAAGCCACATTCAACTACATAGACCTTCCTATCAGCATTCTAGTTCCATACTCTTTAAAAAGATCAGACACCTGAGGAAAAACTCTAACATGAAATGCAAAGGCCAAAACAATCAATCAACCAACAAAACTTGAAGGGAATAGAGCCCATATCAGTAGAAGAAAACTTCTAAAATATCCTCAATAAAATAGATGATATTATAGCAATGAAACAAGAATGGGGATGATATTATTAAAAAAAAAGAAAAGAAACCTTCAGAAAACCAAAAAAACCCCAACATTCTTGGAAATTAAACTATGATAGTAGAAATAAAAAATTCAACGTAAAAGGTTAAAGATGATAAAATCATCTAAAACCAAAGTTTTATACCCAGCCAAACAGCCAATCAAATGTGAGAGAGATAAAAAAAATTCTAGACCTTAATGTTTCAAAACTCTTAACTTCCAACATGCTTTTCTTAGGAAGGTTCTAGAGGATGTACTTCACCAAAATTAAGGAATAAACCAAGAGGAAGACCATGGAATATGGAACACAGAAGATTCAACTCAAGGGAAGTAAAGGGAATTTTATCTGTTTGACAGATACAGAGGACAACCAGTCCAGACTGGATCAGGTCAGAAGGCTCTAAGAAGAAAGTAAAACAGCTCTTCAAGAAAGTAAAACTGATAGACTATTTGATGAAAACAACTGTCTTGAGATGAGAAGATTATTTAGCATTAAATTAATAAGGCACACACTAAGTAGTATACCAGGGGTGCCAAAAAAATGTATACACATTTTAAGCAATATTATCTATGTATTACTTTTAGCTCACCATAATCAGAAGTGTCTGGATGCTGATGATAACCACTTTGAGCACCTCTTGTAATTGCAGAAGTCAAACGTGACTTGTATTCATCTTTTGATACCAGTATATATTAAGTATTACAATTTTAATAGTTTTTTCCTTTCTTAAAATGTGTATACATTTTTGGCACCCTCTGTACATATGATGAATTAATGCTAAGATATTAAAAAAGACAACTACATAGAAAAAATAAGAAGGTCCAACTGAGCAGAAATTGAATTCTAAGTGTATCATGCAGCAACTCTTCACCAGAAAGGCCTCCTTACCCTTACATAGAAAGCTGAATTATTTACATCAATGTGAAATCTGGAAGCTTTTTGGTCACAGTCAATTAATGATACACTTTTAAAAAGTGAAGAACTAAAACATTTTCAATATAATTTTAAATATCTCTTGTAATTTTGTAATGTGAGAGGTAAGAAAGGGATTAATTTTCCAAATTCAGATGCGATAGATATAAATTCAAGTTGGCAACAGAAGTGCAGGGAAACTAGAGGTGTTTTGCAGTTTGAGTCTAAGAGCCAGTACAGGTTGTTATCGAGTTTCTTAAGCAACAAGACTCAAAAAAGCTGCATGGAAGGGAGGTGAGGTTGGTAAAGTGACTGCTCCCGAAACCACACATGGCAGCAGCTGTCACAATGGAGTATGAGACAGACCTGCTAGGCAGAGGCAGGCCTCCACATAGAGGACCCAGTCTAAGGGCCAAGCTGAAAATGTGGCCTTGGGCTATTCCAGCCTGGCTAAGAAGCATTCTTGCCCAGAACATTCTGAAAACACTCTTCCAATACTTACTAAGTGCAATTCTCCTTTAAATGTCTTAGCCAACCTGAGCAGTTATTTATCTTCCTCATAAAACAGTTCTTGAGCAAAGTCAGCAAGAGTTCCTGTGGCCAGCACTATTCACAAGACTTTAATTTGAAGTTTCATTACCAAAAGAAATGCTTGTTTTATTCTGGGGTCAGTCCCCTTGGGATCCTCTATCATCACCAAGAAGACGCCGTCTGTGCATGTTCCGGGCCACTCTCCAAAGCCATGTGGCCACAGCACCCCACAGAGTGGCCTCCCCATCTGTGAATTCCACATCCATGGCTCCTTCTATGCCAGGACCCACTCACCACGTGGTGCACATGAGAGAGGTTTATTTAGAGCAACCTAATGATAAAGAACAGCATGTGTTTGATAGCATGTTCCAAGAGCCAGCTCACTACTCTGCAAAAGTAAAGTTGGTCTATCACCAAATCACTTCTACTCTTCGCCATTCAAACCAATCTTTGGACACATTCTTGTGTGAACATTAAAACAGCATCAAGGAACAGTTCTGAGTGAGTCATAAGATCCTTTAGTAAAATATATTTTAGAATCCCAGAATAAAAGTCATTCTTATACTGCATTTTGGTCACTTTAAAAATGAATTAGAGCCGGGCTCGGTGGCTCAGCCTGTAATCCCGCGCCTTGGGAGGCTGAGGTGAGTGAACTGCCTGAGCCTGAGGGCTCGAGACCCGCCTGGGCAACTTGGCGAGACCTCATCTCTACAATAAATCAAAAAATTAGCCAGGCGTGGTAGCACGCGCCTGTAGTTCCAGCTACTTGAGGCAGAAGGATCACCGGAGCCCAGCAGGTCGAGGCTGCGGTGGCCGGGAGCGGCCACTGCACTCCAGTCTGGGCGACAGAGTGAGACTCCAACTCAAAAAAAAAAAGAATTAGATTCTGGCTTTGCCGGAGTTGTGAAACTTCTATAAATACACAAACTTTGTGAAATGCAAACATAAAAGTAAAGTTTACAGGGAGGCAGCAAGGCACAACCGAAAGCACAGCAACATGGTACACGGCCACTGCCATCCTGATACCATGAACACTGGAACTTGGCACTTTTACGTAGCCACTGAAAAATTCTCAGCTTTCTCCTATTTTCTCTTAAAAAAAAAAACAGTCTCCGACATCTGTCAGTAAATTCCTTCAGACAGTAAAGACAAGGTGCTGGAGATCTGTTGTGTGATGAAGGGTAATAAGCCCCCACTGTCAGGCAGCGCACCAAGGACACAGAGCAACAAATGGCCTAGCACCCACTCTGCAACCTCAAAAGTCACCATAAAACTTTCAGCTAGCAGCACAGCTTCTGCTACTGCAACAAAACAACACAGCGTCCCCAGTCATGGTGCAGCAGACGCCACCAAACCCCGTAACAACTCACACATCTTTCCCCAGGACTAGCATTCTCAATGTTGGCTCGCACTGCTTCCAAATTTAGCTGAAGTATACAGAACAGTTACACAAGTCCTCTTGAGCACCGCAAGTATTCCCAGAGGCCATACTTATCACTCTAGTAAAACTTTGTCTGGGGGAAGGGCCTAAAAAAATAAACACTAATGAAAACTTGGTCACAACTAAAATGTCAACATATAAAAATTGTTCTACCGCAAAAGTATTAAATTAGCAAGGAGTTACAATTGGGGGGAAAACAATTTGCTTAGGAAAAGTTACAACCAGGTAAAAAACACAAAGGGGGTCAAGACAACTACATCAAATATGGTTGTGTCCAATAGACACAGCCACTGAAAACGGAGTAAGAACCCTGGTCCCAAATGCAGATGCTATCAAGAGCAAGTTACTATCTCTTAGCACTGTCATACCAGCTAAGGTAATGCAGAGAGAGAGAGAGCACGCGAGCACACGCTTGATGGAATTCTCATTAGGGAGAAGGTAACTAAAATGGTATTTTCTTGAGCTCACAAGTATTGACAAGGAACAAAGGGCATAATGCCACAAGAAGAATTCCATAATAAGAATTTTAAACAATTATTGTAAATATAACTAATTAATTTTTTTGGTAAATTTTAGGCATATTTTGAAGATAAAGTAAATTGTAAACCAGAATGTGAAAAATGCCTCATTTTTCATGACTCAAACTGTAAAACTTAGTGAGAGAAATCACTTTTTACTTACTTTCAATATCCAAGCTTGTTTACATACTAATCCCAACACAAATGTTACACCAGCAGATTTTTCCTTTGTTTAAGTTAAATAAGAAGTTGTTCTAAGACCAAAAGAAATAGGCATTCCTTTTCTAAAATAGCAAGTCTAATTAATTTCCTACTTTGAGAGCTGTCTTCACTTTGAGAAGGAAACAGGAGATTATCCTTATTATAACAGAAGGGCCCCCACATATGTTGCTGTAGTTAACAGAAGTAAGGAAATTGCTTTTCACAATGGGAAAATGAGAATAACCTTAATGTGTACAATTAAAACTTTGGAGGCTCCATACTCTCCCATGCCATCTGCAAGATTTTACAATATAAACCAAGAATAACAGAGGTCTCAGGTGTTTTCCTTCAATGTATGGTATTCACATGCTGTGACACCACCAGCTCTAATACACTCGACTTCTACCACACTTACTTTTTTGTGATAAATGCTGCAGAGCCCTCTCTCTAGGTCGGGCAGCTTATGCATATGATTTTCTATCTGGCCGAAGACACTCGATTCGGAATGGAGAACTTCAGACACCGCATCAAGCCGGGCATTGATTTCCCTATGAGAAGAGTCACAACAATGAGCAACTGTGCTAGGAATTCCCGATGCAGACCTCTCCCATGTCAGAACCTAGCCACAACACAGCCACACAGAAAAACTTTTGTCTCTGTCCCTGCCTGGCCTCTAATTATCATCTGAAGCAGAGAGCAGGGACCAGACAAGGAATTCAATGCTGGGCACGACACATGGGTTCACCAGGCACATACACGGCCCCTTTCCCAGGCTTCTTGGCCAGGCACAGACACAGCTGCCTCTCCCAGGCTCCCTGGCCGGGCACACACATGGCTGCCTTTCCCAAGCTCCTAGGCTACCATGCCAGGTGTGCCCTGGACCTGAATACTGAGTGTGGGTGGGGACAATGGAAGCCACTTCTAGCTGTGGCTCTGAAAGCTTCCTGTGCGCTCTAGCACTCACCCTCTCACACCATCTCCCTACTTCCATGTCAGCATCAGCTCTGAGCAATCTCAGCCTTACATTGACTCCATCAGCCTGAGTCCATGAGGGGGTAAAAATTTCCACACCACACATCTGCTACCAATTGAACTTAGTTTACCAAGAAGTATACTTCTATGTATTTAAATCACTGAGATTGAGAACTTATTTACTGTAATAACCTGCATTACCTTGGCTAATATAACAGGTCTACAATGAGCAACAAGATGATTTGGTGGTGGTGGTGAACTGATCCATGGTTTTAATAAAATGGAATTAGACATACTAGTCGGGCGTGGTGGCTTCTGCCTGTATTCCCAGCACTTTGAGAGGCTAAAACAGGAGATCATTTGAGGAGTTGAGACCAGCCTGGGCAACATATCAAGGTACTGTCTCTATAAAAAATAAAAGAATCAGTTGGGAGTGGTGGCTCCCACCTGTAGTCCCAGCACTCTGGGAGATCGAGGCAGAAGGATCACCTGAGCACAAGAGTTCAAGGCAGCATGAGCTATGATCACGCCCCTTCCCTGCAGCTTGGAGGACAGAGTGAGACCCTGTGTCAAAAAAAAAAAAAGTGCAGAGGATAGGACATCAGAAGACACAGGAGACCAGGGCTGCAGGATCTTGTCAACAGTTACACCTTAAGTGAACTTAAATGGAAAACTGACAGACAAAATATATCCTAAAAGAAATGTTGTCCAGGAAGTACCTATGAACATCAAAAGTACTGATGTAAACTAGGTGTAACGGCAACATGAGGTATTGAAAACAAAGACCAGGAGAGCACGTTGGTGAACAGGAGACCCTCAGTGCATTTCTTTAAATTAATAAGTGGATAAAAGAATGAACTGATGTTTTGGGGGGAAAGGAGGCATCAGTCACTGAATAAACATGTCTGTGTCCCAAAATCCTGTTGGCATCAACACCCTGAGACACAGAGCAAGCCCTCCACACACAGCCCCCGGACAACGTGAACAGAGCCTGGAACAGCCACCGAGTGCTTTGTCTTTACCATCATATAACCCCTTGCCAGCTCACTACACAGCCCCCAGAAGATGTGGACGGAGCCCAGCACAGCTGCAGAGTGCCTTGTCTTTAGCATTCTAACTCCCTCTAAGGCCATAGCACCTCTCTACAGAAGCCCCCACACTAACCTTCAGGCCTCACCTCTGTTTGTTTCCCTCTTACTCATGTCCTCCAGTGTAGGAAAAGCATTCGTTAGCACAATGCAGTAGAACCCCTCGAGCTTTCAGATGTGCAGCTGAGTTCTTCCACACCTGCAGGGTGCCTCTGCAACCCACCCTCTCCTCACCAGCCCTGCCTCTACTGCCCTGGTCTAAGTCTCATAGAGACTTTTGGAACAGCCTCCGGCCACCTCCCACAGCCACTCCTAGTCTCTCCTCTGGCTCCTTCCCCACGCTGTAGCCCAATTAGCCCTCCCAAGACCCAAGTCTATCGACATCATACCTTTGCTTCAAGTTCATCAATTTTGGGTCCAAATCCAGAATCCATACCTGACCTGCAGCCAACAGCAGCCTGCCTGCCCTGTCAGCTCCCCAGGTCATCCTCCTTCCACTCTAAGTACCAGACAGAAAGTCTTCCCATGTCTCTGTCACACCATGTCCTCTGACATCGGGCATCCGCATCTGCCGCCCACTTGCCTGGGAGACTCTTCCTTCCCTTCTGCCCACCAGCTGGCTATGTCTGGCAAACTTGTATCCACTCTTCCCCTACTTTAGACTCACCAGAGCAGCTCTAATCCTTCTGTCCTCCCTCCCCACATACCCATCTTGTCTCTTTTCACAATTTCTTCAAATGGCATGCACTGCTTCCCTGTCCTGACTCTAGACTATAAACTCCATGAGAACAGGGCCCAACTTCTCATCACTGCATTCCAGGACTGCACCATGACCTCGGCAAACAGTTGCTCAATTCAACTCCAAAGACTACATGTAAAGTAAGTTATGAGGAGGTGAAAGAAATAAAAACAAATTTCTTTGTGTTGACTGTTGTGAGAAAAAAAAAAAATGTTTTACTCTAACATTTATGCAAATGCTATACAAAGTTTTACTTTAATAACACACTCCTGCATAAATGGAAGATGCCACCAAATGAAATAGACTATATTGATGCCACAGATGGCTTGAGGATAGATAAAAGAATGCAATCTGCAAATGTATAAGACAGCCTGAGTTATAGAAAGAGCAAAAGAGTTTAATAAAAACCTAAGCCATATTTATGAAGTCTACCAGAAGACTGTTTAAACAGATATAAAACTATAAATTTCTGAGAGATCAGGAAGGTTGTGCTAAGCTGCCTGGAATCTGGGAAAACACAAAGGGAGAGATCCTCACTCTAGTCTAGTATCACACAGGCAAAGGGCTGCAGGGCTATGATGAGTCACTGTGGTTTTACCCAACCTTGGTTAGGGAAATCACAGTTCAGGAGGTAAGAATCTGGGCTCAGAAGGCAGGTGGCCTTGTCTCTATCATGTAGGAATTACTTGGCTTTCCCCTAGTTTCTTCAGCTATAAAATGAGAACAGCCAGGGTCTCTAACTCTTGGTGTCATTACAAGAATTCAATGAAATGGCACTTGCTGGTGCAGTGCCTGCTAACCTGTAACCACTCACTAAGTGTTAACTGTTTCCATCATTGTTACAGAGTGTATTCACTGGGTACCACAAAGAACAGCAGGGAGAGGGAGACACAGCACCCAAAATATAAGCTGGGAAATGCCCACCTGAGGACAAACCTTAAGACATAGATATGTAAACAGATATTTCATGTAGAGTGAGCAGCAAGGAAGGATCACACAAGGAAAGCTAGTCCCAGGTCCTGAGTCTAATCTGACTTCTCATGGTGATGTGAAGTGCCGTGTTGAGGCTGGATGGCAGGGTGCACTGACAAAGCACATTATAACTAAACACAATGTCTAGACAGGTAGGAGGGAGGGAAAGGTGTGTGGTGTTGTAAGCCACAAGTTTCTCATCACCAGGAGCTATTATTCTATTTTTACCTCCTATATGCAGATCAGAATAAGCATGAATGAGAATGACTGAGTTTTTAAAAACAAAGTAATTCACATACCTTAGAGTTGTTCTTTAATTTGCAGTAGTAACAAGGCCTTCCAAGTAACTATAATAAAACATGTCAGACCACCAGAACAGATAATCATTTCAGCGCAATTAGTGACAGACAACAGGAAGTCGCTCTGTCAAATAAATGATGATGAGGATATTATTTCAACATGCCCTGTAGTAATCTACAGTTGATCTGCTAATAATCTACAATCTAAGTGAATGAAAAGAAGGCACCCAAGTCATTTCATTCCATATGCAAAAAAAAAAAAAAAAGGACAAAATGTCCTGGAGTCCTTCCCAGTTGAAGGAGAGCTAAGAGAGTGACGTGAGTGTCTACTATATGAGGCTGTCACTTCAAACAGTATGTGACACACAGCAACTGTCACTGATGGGGTCAATGCCTAGTGGCTGCTATTGTGGAGATGCATCTATAATTCAAGCATAAGGTTGGATTATATTTCATTTGTTTTTACTGAAAGGTTTGCTTTAAAGACAGATGATAAAAAATGAATAAATTCAGATATGAACACTGGTCATGTGATTGGCTAAACCACCTACCTAAGTAACCGTCTGTTAGAAACATGAAGCATGTACCCTTTCCTAGGACCTAGGCATCTTTACTTGGACCTCCCTAGCTGCTTCTTTCACATATACCATTCACTCACTCATTCATACAGTGAGCCCCTACTAAGTGCTTATAAAGTACCAACTGCAGAAAGTGGTAGACTTTGGAGCTATAATTGTTAACAAAAGACCTTTGTTAGTTAAAAAAAAAAAATAGTCTATTGACAAATACTTAAATCTTTAACAAAGAATGGTTAACAATGTGATACGATGATAAGATGATCACTGTGCTATGATCCAAGAACAAAAGGGACACAGAAGAAGAGCATGTAGCTGAATGAGGCTGGGGTAGCTACTGTCTGTGAAAGACAGTGGAGGACAGAGGGTGAAGGTGTAAAAGGTGACACTGGCAGTCAAAGAGGCAGCAGGAGCCTGCAGCCATGTGGGAAACATAAGGACGCTGACCTTACATGGCAGCAGTAGGAGCCAAGGCCCCTCATGTGGACGAGCGTGAAAACAGAAACAGAAGGACACTGGAAAGCTCTCCAAATCCAGGAAAAAACACTGACAGGGAACACATGTGGGGCAGTGGAAAGGGGCTCCAAATCCGGGGAAGGGACACTGACGGGGAACATGCGAGGGGACAGTGGAAAGGGGCTCCAAATCCAGAGAGGGGACACTGATGGGGAACATGTGTGGGGACAAAGGAAAAGGGCTCCAAATCCATGGAAGGGACACTGAGGGCGTGTGTGTGAGGATAGTGGAAAGGGGCTCCAAATCCAAGAAAGGGACACTGAGGGGAACGTGTGTAAGGAAAGTGGAAAGGGGCTCCAAATCCAGAGAAGGGACACTGATGGGGAATGTGTGTGGGGACAGTGGAAAAGGGCTCTAAATCCAGGAAAGGGGCACTGAGGGGAACGTGTGTGAGGACAGTGGAAAGGGCCTTCAAATCCAGGGAAGGGACACTCATGGGAATGTGCACGAGGACAGTGGAAAGCTGCTTGAAATCCAGCAAAGGGACACTGAAGGAAAGGTGTGTGAGAGCAATGGTAAGGGGCAGTAGGTGTGGAAATGGAGGCAGCACATGGTGTCAAGAATTTCAAGGAGTAATACGAGCAGGACGGGACTGACTGGGATGGGGGAGCATGTTAGGTCATGAGACATACTCTGATTTTAGACACAAATACCATGCTCAAAGTGTGCAAATCATTAGAAAAGTATCATCTAAGATAACTAATCTGAATATTTATATTGTCACAAACTGTAAATCATCCAACAAGCTTTAAAGGTTTTTTTATGATTCACGTTCCAATCAGTCAATGTTTTGTCAATAAAGTACAATTCACTTTCTTTTAAATATTAAATAGAACAAACTTGTCTGCTCCTCTCATGATCAGTTAGGACACAAACCCAAGCTTCTGAAAAGGTATGCCTGTGAATCTGCTTCTGTTGGTAATGGGAACAGGTACCTCAGATCACCCCTCCTGGGGACACTTTTAAAATCCAGATGAAAAGTAAAACCATGTTCATAAAATCATCAATGAACAAAGGGTAAAAAGAAAACAAGAACCTAGAGATATAATCCAGCAGTCAGTGAAGGAACATGCAGAAGGTCTGCAGTGAGGCCGAGCTGGCCTCGGGGGAGGTGGACTTGGGGTCTTGTCTAGCATCATTTGAACAGACAACAACACCCTAAGAACTGAACTTAAATTAAGATGGCCATCAGAAACCTGGTAGAAGCAAACAAAAATCCTCTCTGGGAGCAGGCATCTTCCTCCTAGCGCTCACAATACTACTGAAAGTAAATTCCCAAATAACATAACCAGTATGTAAACGAAGACAACCACACACAAGGAACCAGATGAGTTAGAATCAATAGAAGTAACATAACAGAAACAGACACACAAACTACCAAGCTATTGGGGAAAAACCAAATGGTACTCAATGAATCCAAAAGAAGCAGCCAAAAGAAAGCAAAAGAAGCACAAGACAAGGCCAGGCAGATGGCTCTTGCCTGTAATCCAGTGCTTTGGAAGGCTAAGGCTGGAAGATTACTTGAATCCAGTTCCAGACCAGAGTAAAACCCTGTCTCAAAAACAAATAAGCAAACAAACAAAAACAAAAAAACACAGAACAGTTAGAGAAATTAGAAAGCAAGTCAGTTATGCAATTTTCATTGCTTTACAGGTGATCTTTCTTTGCTGTCTCTTTGTAAGATTTTAATCTCTGATTTAGCATTGTGGAGTTCCGCAATGATTTAGTAAAATGTAGATTTGTTTGTTTTCAATCACACTTTGGATTCATGGTACATTCTAAGTCTAAAGATTCACATCTTTCATGAATTATGAGAAATTCTCATCCTTATCTCCCCCTTGAATATTGCCCCTCTTTCCAGTCTTTCTAATTTTCTTTTTTCTGGCTGGAAATCTGAAGAGGATTACATTAGATCATCTATTTTGAGACTGGTCTTTCCATTGCTCATACTGTCTATCACATTGTCTCTCTGTGCTACGTTCTAGGTTATTTCCTGAACTATTATGCACATTCCCGTTATTACAGCTACTCCTATGTAACCAATCTATCGTTTTAAAAAATTGTATATGTTTCCTTTTTAAACCAACCCGAGTACTTGTGACAGTATTTCTGTACTACGCTCATATTCTTCTCTTTTAACTTGGTCATTTGTTATTTATCTGAAGTACAATCAGACTTTTTAAAGTAAATCTCACAGCTTGGAAACTGCCAGACCACACAGACAGTATAAACTAGAACAGAAGGTCTGTGAGGGAGTGCCTGTGGCAAGAATTCTTGGCAACTTCTCCCCCATGAGGCTGGACCAAGACTCATTTCTCGTCACCTCCACTGAGATTGTGGTCCTGTGTCTCAAGTGCTAGAGACTCTACAACCTAAATGGTCCCAAGACCTTATCTCCTGCCTCCCACAAGGCAAGTAAAACCCACCCTTCTGATTCCCAGGGCACAGGAGGCCAGAGGACAGCAGCAGCAGTCAAGTTCCTCTTCCAATCTGTTCCAAGTTTTTACCTTGTTGTTTTATACAAGTTTAGCTAACTAAGAGGATATTTGTTATACTTTTCCAGCATATCTAGAGATTTCACAGAGGGAAACATTTTATGACATTAAAACCACAGAAAAGGAAGTTCCCTCAAAGGACTTCAAGGAGAAATATTTCAGAAAATCCTTACGAATAAAGACATAAAGATGGAGAAAGAGGAAGCGGGAAGAGCCAAGAAGGAAAAGATATGTCTCCTCATTCTCTCCTGTACTTTTCCTCAGCAGCCAAATGAAGGTTGCCATTTACCGTGGGTCATCAGGGCTGGTCTGGCTCTCAATAGAGGTCATCTGGGCTGGTTTGGATCTCACTAGAGGTCATCTGGGTTGAGCTGGGCTGGACCTCACTGGAGGTCAGTTGGGCTTGTCTAGACCTCACTGCAGGTCACCTGGACTGGTCTAGGCCTCACTGGAGGTCATCTGGGCTAGTCTAGATCTCACTGGACGTCATCTGGGGTGGTCTGGATCTCACTAGAGGTCATCTGGGCTGGTCTAGATCTCATAGAGGTCATTTGAGCTTGTCTAGATCTCACTGGAGGTGAGTCAGGCTGGTCTGGATTGCCAACCACCCACCAGAAGCCAGCAGAGAGGCTGGGCCAGATTCTCCCTGACAGGCCCCAAAAAGAACCAATCCCACTGACACCAGGTCTTGGGCTTTTAGTCTCCAGAACTATGAAAGAGTAAGTTTGTTGTTTAGCTGCCCAGTGTGTTGCACTGTATTACAGCAGCCCTAGAAAACAAATACACCATCTAAACTACCCATCATGAAATTCAAACTATAGAAGCATAGCCTTGAAAAGCCATAGAAAACCAGATCCCCCAGATATTTCTGAGTCAATAAACTCCAACTCAGATGTGTTTAGAGTTTTGAGCTAGACCTTGTACACAACACTTAGAATTCACTAGGCCTCCAGATAGAAGATGGCACCTTCCTGTCACCCAGCCTGGTTTCCTCAGTTACACAACTCCCTCCAGGTCACTTCTACCTGACAGCGTTCCCCTAGAGACCTGACAAGAGCACAAGATGCTCCACATTGCTTCTCCTACATTACGTAACACTGTTTTCAAACTTGGCCAAGCAACTATTCCACTAAAAGAGAAGAAATTACCTTTCCCAACCAATTCTGTAGAACTAAAACAAGGAATCATATAAAGAAATACTGCCTTTTCTAAGGTTCCTTTAAAATCAATTTTCTCAGAAAAATTACTTTCCTCATAGAGGTATGCCGTGATTTTCAGAGCTTATTTGGAAACTTAAGATTTTCAAATAAATCCCTTTCCTCATAACAGCCCCCAAAGCCATCCATGTGTTTCGCGAGTGGAGGAGCAACAAGTAGGACAAAAACCGAGAGAAAGTAACTTTTCATGGAGGGAGGAAAGAGAAAAGGGACGACTTCTCAGGGAGATATCTAAGCTGGGTCTAGAAAGTTCTGCTCTTTTAATTATTCATTCAATAAGCATTTTTGAGTCTAGGCAACACAGCAAGACTTCATCTCTACAAAAATAAAAATAAAATAATAAGGTGGTGCACACCTGTGGTCTCAGCTACTTGGGAGGCTAAGATGGGAGAATCGCCTGAGCCCAGGAGGTCGAGGCTGGCATGAGTTGTGATCATGCCATTATGCTCCAGCCTAGGCTGGAGATCGCAACTCAAAAATAAATAAAATAAAATAAAACAAAATAAACACTTATAGAATACTTGCTATTAAAAAAAACACAGGAGGCACTCCCCACATTCACTGCCACCACACCACAGAAATGCTCCTATTACCCACAGTCCTCTGCTAGATGAGACCAGTATCCAGGGTTCTGGCTCCTCCTCTCACTTGGGCTATGCCAAAGATGAAAAGCTTGGTGCAATTACCCACAGTCCTCTGCCAGATGAGACCAGTGTCCAGAGTTCTGGCTCCTCCTCTCACTTGGGCCTATGCCAAAGATGAAAAGCTTGGTGCGAACGCCTGAGCCTTGATGCTTCCAGGTGTGAACCTTTTAGCCAATGCTGTAGCCATTACAAAAAGACCGAAGGGAAGAACAGAAGTTACTGAACAGAGTTGAGGAAGCCCCAAAGTGACAAGACCTGATATGATTGTAGCACAGTCAGTTCACTTAAAAAATAAATATAGGGCCAGGCCCGGTGGCTCAGCCTGTAATCCCGTGCTTTGGGAGGCCAAGGTGAGTGGATTGCCTGAGCCCAGGTTTGAGACCTGCCCGGGCAACTTGGCAAGACCTCATCTCTACAATAAATCAAAAATCAGCTCGGCGTGGTAGCGTGCACCTGTAAGTCCGGCTACTCGGAAGGCTGAGGCGGAAGGATCGCCGGAGCCCAGCAGGTTGAGGCTGCGGTGGCCGGGAGCGGCCACTGCACTCCAGTCTGGGTGACGGAGTGAGATTCCAACTCAAAAATAAATAAATAAATAAATAAATAAACAGTAGAGCTAAATTTGTTCAAGATGTTGCTGATAACAAATGAAATGACTGGGTGGCACCATGGCCACTGCACTGGCACACTCTTCTACCCAGGAATGCTCCAAGATCAGCAAAGGTGGCTGATCTTGTGGGAATCAAGACAGTGTGATGTCAGCTGTCCAATACTACCACTGTTGAACTTAAGCAGTCTAAACTTGTGACAACCCCCAAGTAACTTCTCAGGTTGCAACAATTTCTGCAAACAGAGATAAAGAAATGGGCGACATCATTTCTGATGCAATGAAAAAGGTTGCAAGAAACACAGTGTTTCCTTTTTCATCACAGCAAAGAAAGGAAAAACAGTGAGTGATAACAGAATTAGAAATTACCAAAGGCATTAAGTTTGACAGAGGCTCTATTTCTCCAGATTTTATTAATACATTAAAATGTCAGAAATGTGAATTCCAGGAAGTCCATGTTCTACTGAGTGAAAAGAAAACTAGCGTCTGGTCCATAGTGCCTGCTCCTGAAACTGCCAGTGCTTACCACAAGCCCTTGGTCATTACTGTTGCAGATGTCGACATGGAAGCTCTAAGTATGCTCATTTTGAATAGGCTAAAAGTTGGTCTTCAGGTTGTAGCAGTCAAAGCTCCAGGCTCTGGTGACAACACAAAAAACCAGCTTAAAGACATGGCTATTGCTACTGGGATACAGTGTTTGGAGGAGAGGGGCTGACCCAAAATCCTGAAGATGTTCAGCCTTGTCACGGAGGAAAAGTTAAAGTTGGGGAGGTCATTGTGGCCAAAGATGACGTTATATTCTTGAAAGGAAAAGGTGACAAGGCTCAAGCTGGAAAATGTATTCAAGAAATCATCGAGCAGTTTGATGTCACAACTAGTAACTATGAAAAGCAACTGGATGAATGCCTGGTGACACACTTAGATGGAGCTGCTATGCTGAGGCTGATGGGATGGATGACGTCAGGGCAAATAAGAAGAAAGACAGGGTCTCAGACACCCTTAAAGCTATAAGAGCTCTCTGGAAGGAGGACTGTTCTGGGCTGGGTTGTTCCTACTTCAGTGCATCCCAGCCTTGGATTCATTAGCTCCAGCTCATGAAGACCAAAAAATTGGCACAGAAATCATTAAAAGAACATGAAAAACTCCTGCAATGACCACTGCTAAGAATGCAGGTGTTGCAGGGTCTTTGATAGCTGAAAAAATCATGTACAGTTTCACAGAAGTTGGTTATGACCTTGTGGTTGGAGATTTTCTGAATATGGTGGAAAAAGGAATCACTGACCCAACAAAGGCTGTAAGAACAGCTTTACTGGATGTTGCTGGGATGGCTTCTCTGTTAAGTATGACAGAAGCTATAGTCACAGAAATTCCTAAAGAGAAGGACCCTGGGATGGGAGGAAGGAGAGGTGGGATGGGTGGTGACGCATTCTAACTCCTAGAATAGTGCTAGACCACCATTAATGAACTATGACAGGAAGTTCAAGGCAGTTTCCTCCCATTAACTCCCAGCACCAGGAATGAGGCAGCCCACTATCCAGGATGAGAGCACTGAGGAACACCACACTCAGCGAGCAGAGCCAATGCAGCAGTTCTCACCACACCACACCCCTCCTCTTGGCAACCACTCAGGACAAGTCTCTGGAATCAATGCTGGTTTAAACCTGGGACTTACCTCTCCCAGTGAAGCACTGAGCACATGGTTGAAGCTCTCTGAGCCAGTTTCCTCATCTCTAGCACTTATACCAGAGGGTGATCTTCAGTACTGAATACTGGTACACAGCAGGTGCTCAATAATAACAGCATTCACTCTGGGAACACTAACTATGCTCCTACCCAGTGCCAGGCTATGTTCCAGGTCAGAGTCCCCACATTTACAAGCATATCAGAAACTATGTGGGGAACTATTTTTTCTAATCTCATTCCATTGCCCAGGCTGGAGGGCAGTGGCACGTGCACAGACACCCCAGCGTCGACCTGCTGGGGTCCAGCGATCCTTCTGCCCCAGCCTTCCAAGTAGCCACGACTACAAGTGTGCGCTACCACACCCGGCTAATTTTTGATTTATCGTAGAGAAGAGGTATTGCCATGTTGCCTGGGCTGGTCTCAAACCCATGGGCTCAGGCAATCCACTCGCCTCAACTTCCCAAAGTGCTGGGATTACAGGCTGAGCCACCGAGCCCAGCCGGGAAGCTTTTAAACTCCACCTCCCTGGCCACACTGGAGACCATGCTACTGATAACCCAAACTAGTTGGTAACTCACTGCCCCTGCACAACATCCTGTGTCTTGCAATCTGCAAGCAGCTCCTTCTTGGGCATGAGGAAATATCCTTGTAACTTCAGTGTACTGCCAATACAAAGCAAATGTTTCCCAAATTAAAACTGTGTCCTTATAAACCATGGTACCTGTGGTTTTAAGGATGCTAACACACCTTTAATTTCACAACTTCATATTAAGCACACAAAAAAGAATTCCTTTACCTTAATTTAAGGAGTGGCTGGGTCACCCACTTCTTTAACTTCCGTCTTCCAAATGAAGTTTTGGTGTGGTCTAAAACCCAAAACAGACTTCCTTTGGTTTTCATATCAGTCTAAGAAAGACCAAAAAACAAGTTTTATTAACTAGACAGTTATATTTGTGCCAAATCATGTTATTCATGAGCCCTAATTATTTCATATACTCCAATTTTAAGTGTTATATATGCCCAGCACAATGTATGGCTCATAACAGGTGTTCATTTACTATTTGATGAATATACACACACTTAAAGTATTGACATTTTTACACAAAAAAGTGATAGCCTGCATAGTTTATGGTTAATTAAGAGTAAATTACTCAGAAGACTCTTGAAATAGATATTAGTCCTAAGTATTTTAAAATACAATAGCTTCAGTGTGAAATAGATAGATTAAAAATAAACAAATAGCCGGGTTCGGTGGCTCAGCCGGTAATCCCGTGCCTTGGGAGGCTGAAGTGAGTGGATTGCCTGAGCCCGCGGGTTCGAGACCTGCCTGGGCAACTTGGTGAGACCTCATCTCTACAATAAATCAAAAAATTAGCCGGGTGTGGTAGCGTGCGCCTGTAGTTCCAGCTACATGGAAGGCTGAGGCGGAAGGATCGCCGGAGCCCAGCAGGTCGAGGCTGCGGTGGCTGGGAGCGGCCACTGCACTCCAGTCTGGGCGACTGAGTGAGACTCCAACTCAAAAGAAAAAAAGGTAGCTATGGATTGAACTAACCAAAGTCCTGTCCTTTATTTTAAAGACACTTAAAAGTGGCTGGGTGCAGTGGCTCACACCTGTAATCCTAAAAACTTTGGAAGGCTGAGGCAGAAGGATTGCTTGAGGCTAGGAGTCAAGACCAGCCTAAGCAACATAGCGAGACCCTGTCTCTACAAAATTAAAAAGTTAGCTAGGTGTAGTGTTGTGCACTTGTAGTCCTAGCTACTCAGGAGGCTGGTGCAGGAGGATCACTTGAGCCCAGGAATTTATGAGCTATGGAGTTTATGAGCTATGATTGCACCCCTGCACTTCAGCCTGGGTGACGGAGACCCTGTCTCTATATATAAAATAAATGAAACATAAATACTTAAAAGTAATGATACTTTATTTCTGGCCTGTATTACAGTGACTGTGTCTTAACACAATTATAATTAAATGAATAAGACTGACAAAATAGGTCAAAGTATTTTTAGAGTAAATAATGTGGAGCTCACTTACCAATTTATTTTATTTATTTATTTTGAGTCAAGGTCTCATTCTGTTGTTCAGGCTGGAGTGCAGTAGCATGATCATGGTTCACCGAAGTCGCAACCTCCTGGGCTCAGGTGATCCTTTCCGCCTCAGCCTCCTGACTAGCTGGGATTACAGGTGTGCATCACCACATCTGGCTAATCTTTTTTTTTAAGACAAGGTCTCACTTTGTTGCCCAAGCTGGTCTCAAACTCCTGGGCTCAATCAATCCTCTCATCTCTGAAATTAATAGTTATTTATTTGTTTGTTTATTCATTTTTGAGTTGGAGTCTCACTCTGTTGCCCAGGCTGGAGTGCAGTGGCACACTCGTGGCCACCGCAGCCTTGACCTGCTGGGCTCAGGTGATCCTTCTACCTCAGTCTTCTAAGTAGCTGGAATCACAGGCATGTACCACCATGCCCGGCTGATTTTTTAAAATTATTTATTGTAGAGACAAGGTCTTACCATGTTGCTCAGGCTGGTCTCGAACCCCTGAGCTCAAACAATCCTCTCACCTCCACCTCCCAAAGTGCTGGGATTACAGGCATGAGCCACCATGACTGGCTTGAAATTTATTCTTTAGATAAGTGTTAATTTTAGAAGCCCAACCTTTTAACCTCAGAATCTGATTTTTTTTATTTATTTATTTTTGAGTCAGGGTCTCACTCTGTTGTCCAGACTGGAGGGCAGTAGCATGATCATGGCTCACAGCAGCCTTGACCTCCTGGGCTCAGGCAATTCTTCCACCTCAGTGTCTCAAGTAGCACCACCATGCCCAGCTCTGATTTTATTAGTATACAAATTATCACACTGCCTTATAAAAAAAATATGCATTAATATTTGTACCTCTGTCATCTTGGCATCTAGGAACTCCTTGCCTTTGCCGATTTGAAGCATTAGCAATTTCATCCTTTCTACGTGACTGTACAATGTGGATGGAGTCCAAGTGTCTATCAAGAGCAGTAGAGATATTGGCATGAAGGGGAGAGCTTCGAAGACGTTCCATTTTGCCTAGTAAAGTCACAACCTGAGGGAAACATTTTATTGTATTTTTTATTTTTTTATTTTTTATTTTTTTAAAGCAGGATTTATTGAGAGGACAGAAAAGCTCCCACAGTGGGAGGGGACCCGAGGGGGTTGCCCAAGGGAAACATTTTAAATTTTGAAAAGCTATGTAACCACATTTCCTGATATTAACTTTAAGTAAAAACAAATTGTCAGTGAAGCAGAATAGAGATGAAAGCAATAATATTCATTCAGTAAATAAATGAATTCTTACTGTGTCCTGACACTATGCTGGAAGAAAGAAAAAGCTTTTATACCTTCTTGTACGAGGGGGACCTCAAAATAACCAGAATTATTTTTTGGCGGGCAGGTCCCTTGTAGTACAAGGCTTCTCCCACTAGGTAAAGTGTTCTAGGAACCCATCAGCATCAATGTACCAGCTAGCATTATTGTGAAAGGCTGCATTTGGCTTCAGGGAGTTTTTTTTGGAGAGTCTTTTTTTTTTTTTTTTTTTTAAGTCAGATTCTCAACTCTGTCGCCCAGGCTGGAGTGCAGTGGCATGCTCACGGCACCCCAGTGTTTACTTACTGGGCTCAGGCAATCCTTCTGTCTCAGCCTTCCAGTAGTAGAACTACAGGCACATGCTACCATGCCCGGCTAATATATATTTATGTAGTAGAGACGAAGTCTTACCAAGTTGCCCAGGCTGGTCTCGAACCCCTGGGCTCAGGCAGTCCTCTCTCCTCAGCCTCCCAAAGTGCTGGGATTACAGGCTTGAGCCACCGCGCCCGGCCTGGAGAGTCTTTCAACACGTTTTCTCATTTCATGTTGGGAGATTTACGAGTGCACCTGCCCATACCACGCTGAGTGCTCAGCAGTTTGTGGCCAAAACCAGCATGACTCCTGTGTCCCATCCTCCCCATTTCCCCAATCGTGCTCCGAGTGGCATTTTTTTGTTTCCTGGATGAAAGATAACGTTTTTGCTGATGTGGAAAAGGTGAAACAAAAAATGGCAGAAGCACTAAAGAGCATAAAAATTGAAGAGTTCAAAAACTTTTGAGCAGTGGAAAAAGCATCTTGATAAGTGTATTGCATCAAATGGAGAGTACTTTGAAGGTCTCTGAAGTTTTAAACGTGTAAGAATAAATACACAATTTTTTATAAATCTGGGATTTTTGGGGTTCCCCTTGTATATGTTAATTCTAAAAAACTTTCAGTAGTTGAATACTGAGAATAAGCAACAATGAAAATGTTATTTAAACATTTCCGTGTCATTAACAGTGCAAGTTTAAGATATGATACTGTTTTTGACAAATAAGAGACTAGCCTGCAAATAGAGCATTGTTAAGAGGTGTTGTCATCTAATGGAAACCAGTCTGAGCTAAAAGAGAAGAGCTTCAACAAGCCCTTCATTTTTCTGGGCCTCCTATATTCCCTTTTTTGGAACTCAGAAATAGTCAGGTAGTAATACTGATTAGTGATAATTTTAAGGAATCACAATGCAGAAAATATTGATTTAAACTTACATTGAAATAATACAAAATAAATCCTATCATTGTTAAAACCCAAAGAAAATTAGGAAGTTTCTCAATCCTCTGGTTAATGAAGCTTCAAAGAGCACTGGATATATTAGATCAGTAGGGGGAGTATGTTTCATATGGCTGACATTTCAAATTCTAAACTCGGACAGTACGTGGAAAGAAAACTTTTTGAATGATTAGGATTTGAAGCTCAAGTAAATACAATAATTGCCTTTGGGAGTTAAATGCTTTAACAATTCACATTAGAACTTGGTGTTCAGTGATTGGAGAACAGGAAAAAAAATCTCTAAATTAAGAAACCAGAGGCACCAGAATGAATGCCTCTCTAGCCTCACACTCTTAAGTTTCTTTGTGGTAAGTCCATTCCAGGTGTTAAATATTTTCCTCTCAACTGTACATCAGCCAGATCCTTCCTTGAGGGGAAAACAAAACAAAATGACAAGAACAAAAACAAGACACTTGAAAAAAACTCCAGGGAACTACTAGTTATATATTTTTTTAAATAAGACAACTATCTTCAGTAAATGATAAGAATAAGGAAGAGTATAGAGATCCACAGATAAGTTGAGCGCTTTGAGAGGCTGAGGTGAAAGGACTGCCTGAGCCCATGGGTTCGAGACCAGCCTGGGCAACATGGTAAGATCTCATCTCTACAATAAAGCAAAAAAATTAGCTGGGTGTGGTGGCACATGCCTGTAGTTCCAGCTACTTGGAAGGCTGAGGTGGAACGATCTCCTAAGTCTAGTATGTCGAGGCTGCGGTAGCTGTGAGCGTGCCACTGCACTCCAGCCTGGTCAACAGAGTGAGACTCCAATTCAAAAATATATACATATTTTTTCAAAGCTCTGCAAAAATTTTTCTAGCAAATTAGAAAACAGTAATTATTTTTGCCCTCTGTGCATTATTGAAATAATATTGCTAAGTGTAAATCAAATTATTATAACAGGTATAAACATACCCTTCTGAATTAATGTGAAGCATAAGCAAACCTGGGAAAAGTATTTTGATAACCACAGTTGCTGATCCTTTGATTATTGCCTAGA
Source organism: Tarsius wallacei (assembly GCA_963574415.1). Classification (NCBI taxonomy): domain Eukaryota; kingdom Metazoa; phylum Chordata; class Mammalia; order Primates; family Tarsiidae; genus Tarsius; species Tarsius wallacei. Next base: position 29,937 of record CAUYQG010018357.1, read on the forward strand.
AATGTATTACTGAGATAAAGGAATTTTAACTTGGAACAGTTTTTTATAAATAATAAAAGACAAGTTTTTTGGTTTTTTTTTTTTCAGTCGGAGTCGCCCAGGCTGGAGTGCAGTGCACGTTCACAGCTTCTGCAGCCTCAACCTTCTGGGCTCAGGCAATCCTTCCACCTCAGCCTTCCAAGTAGCCAGAACTACAGGCATGTGCCATCACACCTGGCTAACTTTTCAAAATGTATTATAGAGATGAGGTCTCGCCAAGTTGCCCACGCCAGTCTCAAACCCCTAGGCTCAGGCAATCCTCTTACCTCTGCCTCCCAAAGTGTTGGGATTACAGGAAAGAGCCACTGTGCCTGGCCCTAAAATGACTTTTTTCAATCATAGAGGTAACCTATTTAGCTGAATACTTTTTCCAAGGAATCTTTATCAAATTTTATTTGGAACACAGTATAAATTTTGTTTTGAGTCAGGATCTCACTCTGTCCCCAGACTGGAGTTCAGTGGTATGATTTTGGCTCACTGCAACCTCAACTTCCTGGACTTGGGCAATCCTTCCAACTCAGCCTCCCAAGTAGTTGGGATTACAGGCATATGCCATCATGCCTCGCTATTTTTTTTTTTTTTTTTGGTAGAGATGAGGTCTTGCTATGTTTTCCAGGCTAGTCTCAAACTCCTAGGCTCAAGCAATCCTCCTGCCTCAGCCTTCCAAAATGCTGGGATTACAGGCTGAGCCACCTTGCCCATCCTGGGAGTAAGTTTTTATTTATTTATTTATTTATTTATTTTTTATTATGGTATTGTGGGGTACAGTTAGGGGTTAGGCATACCAAAATGCTTCGCGTTCAGGCACCCTTGATGATAAGAGGTGTTTCCCCATCCCCAGACAGATATTTACCACCATTAATCCCATCGCCCTCACCCTCCCCCCACCCCGGGAGTAAGTTTTTAAAAGAGGAAGGTTAAAAAAGAAAAAGTGTACCTACTATTTAAGTTGCTTAGTAAATTCTGAAATTATAAAGGATTTAACATGAATAACCATTCATTAAATTACAAAATGACTTAACATTAAGATTCTTTTTTTTAAAAAAAAATAGAGATAGGATCTCACTATGTTGCTTGGCCTCCTAGGGTACTGGGATGACAGGTATGAGCCACCCACACCTGACCTTAATATTAGGATTCTTTACAACATTTGACTTGAAGTCAGTAAGCAAGGGTATTTTGTAAAATGATGCATACCCTATGTACTCCAGTTTCTCAGTATTTAACACACTGCTGGACATAATTAATATTTGTTGAATAACTCAAAAATGCAGAGTTAAGAAAATGAAATATGGTTAATTTCTTGTTAATTTACCATCTAATATAATATAAACACAGCTTGCTCATTAAGCTAGAAAACAAGAGTTTGTGAAAAAGAAATGAGACTTTCCCTATAAAAAACATTTAAAATGTTCTTTGCCTTTAAAAAATTCTTTTAGTTGAGTATTATCCATTGCCAAATTTGGGCTTGAAGAGAAGCCACTTAAATTACTAAAATTACTTTTTAAATGATTGAATAGGGGTTTTTTTCCTGTCCTAAATATTAATCATAGTTCTGGGACCAAACATGGAAAATAATATATTTCAGAGAATTAGATATAAATGTGATTTTGAAATCCTTCAGAGCTCTAATCTGCTAAAATCATTTAAAACTTTAACAGTCAACTTAAAAATCCACTATTGGATATTTTTACAGCTTACTCTGGCTTGTTCTCGAAGTTCATCCACAATTAAGCGATCAACTCTAGATGGGTTGGAGGTCAGCCTTGGAATTGGAGTGTTGTTAGTACTGGATACCTTTTTTCCTGGATAATTCTTGGCAAGGGCTAATTCAGTCTGTAAAAAATTATTTAATTTTTAGATGCTAAATTTTCTGAATATCATTTGTCATGAATAATAGCTTTCATAAGGCCTAAGAAATAAATAGAAAATTACTCCTTTAAATAAAAATTCTGTTTTGGTATCAACAAATGTAAACCATAGTACCACAATATTTTCTGTCATACTTAATATATATAAAATACCTGAATACTCCCAACAGGTTAATACTAAGAAATTCAAAAAATAAACTTATAGCTTTTAAGGGGAAAAAAAATCTACTTCATAGACAAAAAAAAAAACCTTGAAAAATTGAAACATAATTATTTTTAAATCTCAAGCATTTTTACTCTTTAAAAAATATTTTTTAGCTTCTCATTGGGCAAACCCATTCATTTTTAGTCTTTAAGTAACCGACTTAATTCTCCAGTCATGAATTTAGCAAATTACAGACTTTGTTAAGTTTCTATAACTTGCACAATTCAGCTTAGCGGTAAGTACTCTCAGACTACACTAAGGGAAAAAAAATGAAGACAGGCAGAGGGAACAGACTTGAGTGGTTAACTTGGGTACCTTTTTTCTGTCCTTTTCTAATGCTCTCCATTGTTCATAGCACTCTTCTAGACGAATATGAAGCTCACTGGCTGGTCCACTACGGGTTTTAATTGGTCTTTGAAATCCAAAAGTTGGCATGAAACCAGGGAAGGAATTATCACCATACATCATATCATTAAAATAAGGGTATAAATGGCTTAAGTCTTCATAAGCAAACAAGTCATAGGAATCCAACAATGGAACAACTGACTGGCCAAATGGGTGGGTGGATCTTAGGGGAAACTCATTTGAACCAAGTTGTTGAAAACCCTGATTATGCCTTAAGTCTCCCATCATATAATTATTAGAAAAGCATGACACCTGTGTGCGAGTCACACGGCTATTAATATTATTGTCTCCACTTCCTTGTCTGTGGCTATTAAAATGACCCTGTGACTCCAACAAATCTTGATATGTATTTTGAGATAAGCCATCTAAATGCTTTGGACCTTCCTCAGGATCATAATGTCCACTCAGGGGCTTGGCTTGAAAATTATGCTTGTTTACATTTTCAATGATCCCATACTGCAGGGCTGAATAGTTATCACAAAATCCATTTGGCTGCTTTATTTTTTTATCAGTAACTGATTCAAAGAGATTTTCTTCTCCAGTCTTGGTCAGTCCTTCCATGTGATTGACAGATTGAATTCTTTCTGCTCCACTGTAACCAAAATCAAAACTAGAAAATGCTGAAGGGTTTTCTTGGCAATATTTCTGAAGTAAACTGTTGTTTGGTGTTAAATTTGTAGAGGATAGTTGGGGGAAATCTGAAGAATGGTTAGAACCTTTTGAGGCTGCACTTAAATGACTACTTAATTTTATCAAATTACATTGGCTTCGATAAGGAATAGGGATGTTATTTTTTGTTTGAACATTCATCCAGGTTTGTCTGTTTAAATTGATACCTCCTGAGGATGTTACTGAATTTGATAATAAATTCACTGCTTTAAAATACTCAGAATTTGGGGGATCAAGTTTAACAAACTGTTGCTTTTCTGTGACATTAGCAAAATCATTATTAGCTGGACAAGCTGTATGAAGTTTTAGTCCATATTCTGATTTTAAGCCAAAATCAGCAGTGAATGCTGCTTCCTTTGCAAACTGTTTTTCTGTCAGATGTGGTGTAGTTTTTGAAAATGTGAAATTCTGCTGGTCAGGGATTGTCTCCTCCATTTTTTTCTGATTTGCTGGTTTGACTTGAAATAACTTTGTGTAGGTATCTGCTTCTACAGTTGGTGTTTCAGGTGTGCCATTGGGTAATTTTTTACTATCTTGTACACTAAAATTTGAACATTTATTAAGCTTAGCCTTACTAGGATGAGCATATTCTGGGTATCTACAGTAATCTGCATTTTCATTGTATCTATTCAATTGGGAAAGAAAAAGCTCTGCTCTTTTTTGCTGTAATGGTGCTTCAAGACCTTTAGAACATATTTTCTCTCTTCCATAAGGGTAAGTATCAACTCCTGATTCTTTCATGATGTCAGATAAACCAGTCTGTGGTGTAAAACAGTTTTTGATAAATGGATATTCTTGGAATGTTGTCTTAGTTGTATCATTTGTCTGAATATTGTAGCAGTTAGAATGATCACTTCGTGAGGGGTACACCCACTGTTCTTCTAGGTCTAAACCAGTAAATCCATGATACAGTTCATCTATTTTTTGTTGTGGTGTGAGATTACTATTATGCAGGTATTGCTTTTCCATTGCTGACACAGCTTCACCGCTGTAAAAAGCTTGCTGAGAGATGGCTGTATCGACTGGCCTTCTGGTTTCTGTTAAGAGGTCATGGTGCTCTGCATATCTGCTTGTGTTCATTGGCCAAACTGACTTTAAGTTGGAGGAGCAGGTCCTAGAACAAGTGGATATATTTAATTAAAACGTAGGATTTAAAGACTTTATTTCCTCAGTGGAGAAGAGAGGAAAGGTTTTCAAAAATCTTACCCCATGCCACTGTTCTCTAATCCTTTTCAACACTGCTTTATAAGCCACCATTATCTCTAAATAATGCTCTATCACTATATAAATATGCATTTTAATCGTAATATGTCTTCCCCGTACTTTCTCAAGAGGCAGTCACTAAGACTTAAGGCTGGTGACTTGATGGTCTTAGATGGATTATTTATCTACTGTCAGCAGAAAATAAGTTTTTCCTTTGATTAGGCTATTATTTAATATAAAAGCATTGGGCTGGACACAGTGGCTCATGCCTATAATCCCAACACTGGGAGGCCAAGGTGGGAGGACTGCTTGAGGCAACATATTGAAACTCCATCTCTACCCAAAAAAAAAGAAATATATATATATATATCCTTTATATATATATATATATATATATAATATATATATATATAAGCCAGTTGCTGTGGTGCATGCCTGTAGTCCTAGCTACTCAGGAGACCGAAGTAGGAGAATCACATGGACCCAAGAATTTGAGGCTGCTGTGAGCCATGATCATGCCACTGCCCTCAAGCCTGGGTGAAAGAGTGAGATACTGCCTGAAAAAAAAAATTATTGAACACAATTTTTTTTAGTGAAAAAAAAATTTTGCTTAAACTATTTTGAAATTAAAATATTTTTACTGGTTATATGTGTGCTGCATACTTCCCTACTTAATAGGATGTTTGGGTAATATGGCTTCCACACCCAAATAAAACAATTAAAACATAGTTTAAAATTTTCTACCACATGAATAAAATCCTTATGTATTTCGGCATAGCACTAATGAGTTTTATTCTTTGGGATCTATGTAAAAAAAACTTGGAATTTATACTCTTTAAGTCACACTTTAGCTCGTGAACTCAAGAGAAACAGCCTGAATTATGCAAGAATAATTTTTCAAATGAAAGTTCTTAAGCAAATAAAATCTTAGGCTGAACTTTCTTTCTTTCTTTTTTATTGTAGAGACAAGGTCTCACCAGTTTGCCCAGGTTGGTCTTGAACCCCTGGGCTCAGGCAGTCCTCTCGCCACAGCCTCCCAAAGTGTGTAAACCACTGCACCCAGCTTGAACTTTCAGTTGTATAGCAAATATTTCAGCAAAATCAATTATCCTAGAAACAAATATTTGAATTAAGATGTTTACTGTCAGATGATCCACTGTTAAGTAAAAATAGAAGTTAACAAATGGGTAATCTAATGTGTGTGAATTTAAGTTTATTATATAGAACATAGCTTATATAATATACTAACCCTTCAGCAAAATGTGGCTGTGACTTATCTTGTTCTTCCAAAATGTTAGACACAAGCCCATATAAGTCTGTTTCACTGCCATAGTCATTTCTTTCAGTTTGAATCCTAAAAATAAATGAATATCATACGTAAACTATTTTATTCATCCTGAAATGCTCTTTCCAAACTTATTCTACCATATTTATCTATAAAATACTGGATTAAATCTGCACTATCATTTCAAATAAAGAGAGCAAGAACTCAGTAATTTTTTCCACTTTGGCATGGTGTTTATCCTACATAAATATTATATTTCTTCATTTGAAATCCTACGTCTAGTTCAAAATGCATGCTTACCTCCACAACACATGCTATTCATTTTAGGTGACCAAGATATAAATTTCTGACCTATGATGTCACAGACATGCTTGGTATCATAGCTGCTCCTGAAAGCATGTCTGGTCCTATTATACATCATTTCATCGACACCTGCTCAGTTTCTTCATTTGTAATTTGAAAACCATATGAATCTGGTGCTCTATTTTTGTGACACTTTACACTAAATATCAGATTAAAAGTGAAATGAGATATGGCCATCCTAGATATCACAGTAATTTTGCAGTTGTCCCTTAAATATAACATATTTGAAACGATCCCTAAAGCCTTGCCAAAGTGTGACTGGATGGAGTTTTATGTACCTGAAATTCACCTACTATTAATACTGTAATTTTTTTACAAAATGTAAAAACCGCCGGGCTCAGTGGCTCAGCCTGTAATCCCATTGCTTTGGGAGGCCGAGGTGAGTGGATTGCCTGAGCCCGTGGGTTTGAGACCCACACTGGGCAACTTGGCAAGACCTCATCTCTACAATAAATCAAAAATTAGCCAGGTGTGGTAGCTTCCACTGAGGCGGAAGGATCGCCAGAGCCCAGCAGGTCAAGGCTGCAGTGGCTGGGAGCGTGCCACTTGCACTCCAGTCTGGGTGACAGAGTGAGACTCCAACTCATAAAAACAAAAACAAAAACAAAATGTAAAAACCACAAGCACATGGAAAATTGGGACCTTTTACATCTTACATCTTTCAGATTATGTCTCCCTAGAAGTAATACAGGTTCAATACTCCTTATCTAAAATGCTTGGGACCAGAAGTGCTTTTGATTTCAGGGGATTTTTTTGAATTTGGAAAAGTATGCATTATATATTCACTGGTTGGGCATCCCTAATCTGAAAAACTCCAAAAGGTATTTCTTTTATGATCTTTTTTTTTTTTTTTTTTTGAGTTGGCGTCTCACTCCGTTGTCCAGACTGGAGTGCAGTGGCCGCTTCCGGCCATTGCAGCCTCGACCTGCTGGGCTCCGGCGATCCTTCCGCCTCAGCCTTCCGAGTAGCTGGAACTACAGGCGCGCGCTACCACGCCCGGCTAATTTTTTGATTCATTGTAGAGATGAGGTTTCGCCTTCCCAGGCGGGTCTCGAACCGGCGGGCTCAGGCAATCCACTCACCTCAGCCTCCCAAGGCGCGGGATTACAGGCTGAGCCACCGAGCCCGGCTCTTTTATGATCTTGATGCTCAAAACGTTCTGAATTTTGGAACATTTTGGATTTTCAGATTTGGGATTTTCAACCCGTATGTTGTTTTAAACTGTAACTTTCAATTTTTTCATATTTTATTTCCAACATTTTATAGTGTTGGAATATTTTAGAAATAAAAATATCTTATATTTGCACATTTATCTTCATAACACCTTGGAAGAATAAGCATTAATAATCATTCAGTTATTATCTGATGAATAAACCAATGGTCATTTCAAAAACTTACTTGTATTTTGCAAGGGTATATGACCTGCCAAACTACTATACACTTGCTGAATAAACCCTATGCCTACAAGTCCAGTACTTTTTGCATTACATTATGTTACTTTGTAAAGATTTAATATAAAAGCTTTTTATAAGATATTTGTATATATCCAGAAAAATACTCAATGCAATATATACCAAACTGTTAATAATTGCTGGGGGTGGAGAGAGAGGGTTAAAGTGTACTTTTACTTTTCTTGATATATATTTCTGTAAGGTTTGAGTTTTTCGCTTGATCTTAGACAAAAGGCTGAGAAGAATTTGAATTTTTTAACTTTTTTGAGTCAGAGTCTCCCTCTGTTGCCCAGGCTGGAGTACAGTGGCACGCTCACAGGCACCATAGTCTCGACCTGCTGGGCTCGGGCAATCCTTCCACCTCAGCCTTCCAAATAGCTGGAACTACAGGCACGTGCCACCACGTACGGCTAATTTTTTTTTCTTTTTTTTTTTTTGAGTTGGAATTTCACTCTGTCGCCCAGGCTGAAGTGCAGTGGCATGCTCACGGCCACCGCACCCTCAACCTGCTGGACCTAGGTGATCCTTCCAGGTAGCTGGAACTACAGGCGCACACTACCATGCCCGGTTAACTTTTTTGATTTATTGTAGAGGTGAGGTCTCACCAAGTTGCCCAGGCTGGTCTTGAACCCCTGGGCTTAGGCAATCCTCTCGCCTCGGCCTCCCAAAGTGCTGGGATTATAGGCTTGAGCACCACGCCTGGCCTTTTTTCTTGATTTATCATAGAAATGAGGTCTCGTTAAGTGGCCCAGGCTAGTCTTGAACCCCTGGACTCAGGCAATCCTCTCACCTTTGCCTCCCAAAGTAATGGGATTACAGACATGCACCACTGTGCTCAGCCAAGTTTGAATTTTTTCAATATCATATATCACTTAAAAAATATTTTTGACCAGGTGCAGTGGCTCAAGCCTGTAATCCCAGCACTCTGATATTACTGTGAGCACGCCACTGCACTCCAGCCTGGGCAACAGAGTGAGACTCCAACTCAAAAAAAAAAAAGGCAGAAAAATAATTTAACATATCTTATGTTTGATAAAAACCTGTTTGTTGTGTAGTCGTGAAGGAAAAAAATTACGGAAAACTTAGAATAAGATGAAAAAATATCTAAAAATTAAGCTCATTAATATGTGCTATCTTTAGAAAGAAGAACTTAAGATTTAGTTAAAGCTTTCCTCTTATGAATGTTTAAAAGTAATAACGTAAAACTCATACACAAATAACTGCCCAATCTACAATTTCCTAGAAATTTAATAAACATAAAATTATAATGCCACATTAAATGCTGACCTAGGGAAGAGAAAGCTAATAAATCTCATTTCCTATGTAATCAAACTTGAAAACACCTCATTTAGCATGCAAAACCAATTTATTCATTTACCTGTTCTTTACATTGATCTGAGAATTAGAAGGTTGTTTAACATCATCTCCATAAGTAGACCATGGTGCATAGAAAAGTGAGGAATCTACAGAACTTGAATGTTCTGCTGATGAAGAAAGTGGAGCATAGGTCTGCCTTAGGTCTACACTGTCTTCGCTCTGAAAGTTTTAAGACATGTTTGTATATCAGACATATCAAAACTTCATTTATTAGAGTACTAGGGAAGTCATAAGAAATCTTAGGGAAGAACACATGTATAAGAGTTGGGAGAGTTACATTCAAATCTAGACTTAGCAACTTAAGCTTACTCTATTCCAGGGACTAGCAAACTTTTTCTGCAAAAGGCCAAATAGTACATATTTTAGGCTTAACTGGTCAATGTGGTCTTTCTCAAAACTCTTCAAATCTGCTGTTGTAGCACCACATCGACTATAGATGATACATGAGCAAATGGGTGTGTCTGTGTTGAAATAAAACTTTATTCATAAAAATAGGCACTAGGCCAGATCAAGCTCTTTGTTGCTGGTCCCTGGTATAAAATGCCTACAATTATTGTAGTTTTAGTTTTTTGAGCAGATGAGCACTATTGTGGATATTAGCAGTGTTATCTGACTCATGCACAAAATTCAGTCTTAATGCCCCCAAGCTGTGAAAAAAGTTACTGTACATTGATATAGAATTTTACAAGATTCAAAGAAGTTCCACATATCATATTCAGTCAACCTTGTGACATAAGTATTATCTCTTTTAAAAACAAGGAAGTTGAGGCTACAAGTTACTCAGTCAATGTGACAAAACTAAAACCAAAACTCAAGGTCTCCTTACACCTTGGTTGAGGACTTTTACTGTATCTTTAGCAGCCTAGTTTCTATGTATAAGTAATATTGTAAAAATGAGATGTTACATAAAATGTTGTGATCTCTTCATATATTTAAAAAATATTACTGCAATTTAAAAATTTAAAGATTTTTTTTTTTTCCTTTAAATAGTGACAGAGTCTTGCTGTGGTGCCCAGGCTGGTCTTAAACTCCTGGACTCAAATGATCCTCCTGTCTCTGCCTCCCAAAGAGTTGGGATTACAGTCTTAAGTCACCACGCCAGACCAGAAATTTAAAGATATTTCTAATGAAGAAAAATACTCTGCAAAGTCATGTTTCATTTATTTGGTGAATGCTTCTACAATGAGCTATGATTAAACAAGTAGAAAGTATGTATTTTAATACTTTAGTGAATTATTTAAAACTCTGCCTCCTTCCAAAAGGGATTGAGATGCAATGAAAATATTTAAAAGTAGAATGAATTTAATAAACATTAAACAAAAAAGAAAGTTAAGCTAATCTAGACATTGTTTTTCTAGAAACTGCATCTTTAAGGAAGTCTTGAAAGTATAGATTCACAATTTCTAACTCTCCAAATAAGGAACTTTAAAACCTGGAATGCAATAACTATAAATATCCAGACATAAGCACAATGAAAATGGTATTTTCTGACCAGGCGTGGTGACTCAAGCCTGAAATTCCAGCACTTTGGGAGGCCGAGGCAAGAGGATTGCCTGAGCCTGTGCGTTTGAGATCAGCCTGGGCAACTTGGTGAGACCTTGTCTCTACAATAAATCAAAAAATTGGCTGGGCATGGTAGTGAGTGCCTATAGTTCCGGCTACTTGGAAGGGTGAGGTGGAAGGATTGCCTGAGCCCAGCAGGTCAGCCTGGGTGATGGAGTGAGACTCCAACTCAGCAAGAAAAGAAAAGAAAAACAGTATTTAAGATACACAACACTGATATTTTACTATACCAACAAAATGTGAAACTTAAGAAATACCGGGGGAGGGTGAGAAGAGGGGAAGGAAGAAAAATCACCTATCAGGTACAATGTACACAAGTGGGGGTGGTGGGTACACTTAGAGCACAGACTTCCCCCACCGCTGTACAACGCATCCATGTAACAAAGAGCCATCTGTACCCCCTAAAGCTATTGAAATAAAAATTAACTTAAAAAAGAGGAAGTAATACCTTCCCATCATCTATCTTTAAAAATTTCAAAATATTTTACAACCATTTGTTTATAATCTGTGATTCTATTTAAAACCTATACAGCAGAGGACAAAGGAGGAGAAGAAAGTGTGGGAATCCATATGATGAATTGGAAAGAGAAAGGAGTAAGAGGAAATCCAGACACCATATGTTTGCGATCAAGAAAGGCTAAGATGCAGTCCGGAGCAGTTTGGAAAGTGAATCTGAACAGAAAGTAGCACACCAAGAGATGTGCAGAAAATCCAAAGAAGGATAAAGACATTGTGTGAGTCAAGAAAACAAGAACCAGACGTTAACGGGGCAATGAAGATATTTAACAACCAAGTTTATGTTGGAAAAAATATAATAAAGTTAATCTTGTGATAAGTTCTAGTAAAATTAGCTTGTTCTAGGATAAAAAAAGAATCTATACAGTGTAGTTTTTTTGTTTATAGTTTATGACTGTTCGCAAGTTGAAGAAACTGAGACCACAGAAGAGATTTTGTGGAAAGTGCCACTAAAAACTACCTTTCCAGAATTTCTGTGAGTTCCAAGCAGTTTTTACAAAGGTTTTCATCGTTAGACCTTTCATAATTTTACCTCTGTTGTTCTAACGTTTTCCCCTTAGGCCCACTTGATCTCTTTTGTATATGTAAAGTATCCAAAGTGACATAATTGTGCATCTTTTAAAAATAGCTGTTTAAACAAAAGGAACATTTTCAGATTATTTAATATCGAATGAAATAAACAGTATTTGACACTAAATATATTTTGGGAGTATTCTTTCAAGTACATTTTACATTTTAAAAATACATTTTTGGCCAGGCACAGTGGCTCACGCGTATAATCCCATCCACTCTGGGAGGCCAAGGTGAGAGGGTTGCCTCAACTCACAGGTTTGAAACCAGACCCGGCAACTTGGCGAGACCTCATCTCTACAATACATTTTTTAAAAATAGCCATGTGTTGTGGCGCATGCCTATAGTCCCAGCTACTTGCAAGGTTGAGGCGGAAGGACCACCAGAGCCCAGCAGGTGGATACTGGGGTGGACATGAGTGTGCCACTGCACTCCAGCCTGGGTGACAGACTGAGATTCCAACTCAAAAAAATAAAATGTAAAAAAAAGTTTTGAATGTCAAAACTCAAAATCCTCTTAAAGGGCTGTTTTAGCTTTTGTACGCTTGGATAAAACAAGCAACTGAAGTCATGGTGGATTAAAACATAATTACACTTAATATATCTGGATGCTTTTTAGTCAAAATACTTATGGAAGCCTGGAATGTGCTAATATTTGGGGTGAGCATATTAATTAGGATAACTGTAAAGTGTATCATTTATATCCTTGTAAGTTTAGCTGGATGGTAGCCTGTAGAGAGTGGGGGAACTCTGGTCTTGGGAGTTAAAAGACCACTTGACTCCTGAGTTCCACTTGGATTTTGTCATTTAAGGCACAAATCAAGCTAAGCCTCAGTTTCTCAATCTGTACAGGGAGCATAATACTATGGATTAAACAATTTATATCTAGATATTGTTATAACTCATAATACAGCAACGTCAACACAGATGTCCTGGGGACTATACTCCCCAAGCTGGCTTGAGAATGATTTTTTTTTTTTTGAGTTTGTAGTCTCACTCTGTCGCCCAGACTGGAGTGCAGTGGTGGCTCCCGGCCACCGCAGCCTCGACCTGCTGGGCTCCAGCGATCCTCCCGCCTCAGCCTTCCAAGTAGCTGGAACTACAGGCGTGCGCTACCACGCCCGGCTAATTTTTTGATTTATTGTAGAGATGAGGTCTCACCAAGTTGCCCAGGCGGGTCTCAAACCCGGGGGCTCAGGCAATCCACTCACCTCAGCCTCCCAAGGCGCGGGATTACAGGCTGAGCTACTGAGCCCGGCTTGAGAGTGATTAAACGTCAGAAGTGACTGAGACAGTGAACGCCAGAGCAGAAACGATCTTCACCTTTAAATGCTCAAAAGTATGTCAGCACCAACTTGCAAGGAATGCCTGCAGGGAAAGGTATGCTCTGGTCTTACTACTGAAATGGTGTCCCTACATTTCTGGGGTCATGATAAGCTAAGGATAAGATGGAAATAAGGGCCAGTGAGAAGTCTTAGTCCTTAACTGGTTTCCAAAGCCAGGTGTGTGTGTGTGTGTGTGTGTGGGTGTGTGTGTGGGTGTGATGACTCTGTGTCTTCCTTTGTCGCCCAGGCTGTGTGTGTGTGTGTGTGTGTGTGTGTGTGTTGACTCGGTGTCTCCCTTTGTCGCCCAGGCTGGAGTGCAGCGGCACACACACACACACA
>CAUYQG010018363.1:0-29096 GCA_963574415.1 Tarsius wallacei
TTTTGAACTGTATATTTAAAATTTTTTTTTTTCAAGACAGAGTCTCGCTCTGTCACCCAGGCTGGAGCACGGTGGCACGATTATGGCTCACCGCAGCCTCAACCTGCCGGGCTCAGGTGATCCTTCCACCTCAGCCTTCCGAGAAACTGGGGCTACGGGTGAGCCCCACCATGCCTGACCTGTCTTTCCCTATTGAGCTTAATGATAATAATTTGCCATTATTTTGAGCACCTCAATGTGCACAGGTAAGATAATAATGGAAAGGAAGGTGGAAAATTAGGGCTTCAAGAACAGGCATATGCTAAAGGCATATTGAACACTGAACAAAGTCCTGTATTTTGTGTGAGCATGACAGTTGCCTTTGGTCCTGCAGGTCTCCCCCTGCAGTGATGATGGGACGAGCCCAGAAAACAGCATTCCACTCACCACCTTCCCAGTGCAGCAAGGAAAAGGCCTAGTCACCAAGAAGGGCCTGCTTCCAGTTCTTTTTCTCCCAAGTCGCTGAGAGGATCTGAGGCCTATCATCGGAGGAAGCAAAAATGCTTCTCTTTTATTGCCAAGGGAATCCTGCCAAAGGATGCAGAGAGGCTCCAGGAGAAAAGTTATGCTGAGCTGAGACTTAGGCATGGAGGAAGGCCTGAGGACAGCATCACTGAACTTGTACATGACCACCTAGCCTTTACGCATGCATGGTGCTCTGTGTTTTGTTGTTGGGGAGTTTTAAAATGTGCTGTTTTCGCTTACTTAGCAATGTATTTAAAGGAGCTCTCCTAATAGGTAAAAAGCTAGAAATGAAGAAGACAGCAGATAAGAAATTATTTTGTGCCGGGGCGTGGTGACTCAAGCCTGTAACCCCAGCACTTTGGGAGGCAGAGGCAAAGGGATTGCCTGAGTTCAGGGGTTCGAGACCATCCTGAGCAACATAGCGAGACCTCGTCTCTACAATAAATCAAAAAATTAGCCGGGCGTGGTGGCACATGCCTGTGGTTCCAGCTACTTGGAAGGCTGAGGCATAAGGATCAACTGAGCCCAGCAGGTTGAGGCTACAGTGACCATTAGCATGCCACTGCACTCCAGCCTGGGTGACAGAGTGAGACTCCGACTCAAAAAAAAAATTATTTTGTTTGCTTTGGTTTGGGTTTGTTTGTTTTGAGACAAGTTCTTGTTTTGTCACCCAGGCTGGAGTGCAGTGGTGGGATTTTGGCTCATCCAGCCTCAAACTCCTGGGCTCCCTCTGCTCAGCCTCCCAGGTAGCTGGAACTAGAGGCACAAGTCACCACGTTCAGCTATTTTTTTTTTTTTTTTTTTTGAGATAGGATCTCACTATGTTGACCAAGCTAGTCTTAAAAGATTAGAAATTCTAATAGGGGATACAGGAATCTTTCTTTATTTGACTTTTGAACAAAAGACAAATAAAGATCATAATAATAATAAAAAAATCCCAGCAAAGATAATGGAAAAATTGAGAGGACCAAGAAGATATTGAAGGACCTTCAGAATAACTGAGTTGCAATCGATCAAGGTACTTAGTCACTAGATTGTGGGCCAGTGGCCCCTCCCTAATGAATATTTATGAAGCCTGGGAGTCTGTGACTCCAGAGATGCTTCAAATTACACCTGGGGAAAGACAGAGTCACTTAATAAAGCAACAAAGGTGAATCATTTTACAAAATATCTAGTACCATCTTCAATCCTCTTTGTTTGGCAGGGAGCCAAGTAGAGTGAAATTTTCAACTTCTTTCTTCTCTCCCAAATGGAAATTAAGCTAAGAAATTTTCACAGACCTCTGAGTACCTGACTTGACAAAGGTGAGACTCAGAACTTCCTACAGCCAAATTAGTGGTGGTGGAAGCTTCTGGCAAAGTAGACCTTGGGTTGACAAAGTCAAGTAACCACTGCTCAAGGAAAGCAACAATGAAAATTATCCAGATCATCCAGAAGAAAAAGGCAAAATTATGTGGTTGTCCTGTCACTGCCAATTACCTTTAACCTATTTTCCAATTTACCCAACCGGGAGGGCTTTGAATGGATTAGTCAAGCAATGCAATCACTGTCTAATCCTCCTTCAGTGAAGGAAATGAGGCTGGCACAAATTCCCATTAGAGGGTGAGTTTCTGGAGGGCAAGGCCTGTGTCCCATTCTCTTGTGACTGTGCTGTGCTTGGCACATAGGCCATGTTCAGAGTCTGTCAGTTGAATGGATAAAGGCAAGTGGAGGCTGCTGTGAGTACTCAACCTCGCCATCTTTCCTTCAGCCCACTCCCTACCCACAAATGACTCAGGGGGATTGTTACTCAAGACTGTATTAGCTACGGTTGGAATTTGATTTGGGCCAAGATTTTCCAGATAATCATATCCAAGAGATCTCCAAAATAATGGGTTAGTGAAAATAAAGATCCGCAGTAAATGGCACCGATATTCCAACAGAAGAAATTCTAAGCAATTACGTAGAATAAAAATTCAGGAGGCAAGGCAGGGGGAGTGTGGAGCAGAGGGGGATCAGTAATACTGGTTTTGTAAAATTTAATAAAACGTATAATTGACCCTCATTAGATTTATTCACATTACAAAAAGAAAGCTGTTTGCTAATGAGAAAAAGCTTTATTCCCCAAATTTCAGATCACGAATTCATTTTCCCTTTTCCTTGCCGGTTTGGCACATTTTTAAATGGCTTGGTTAAAACAATTATTAATCCTAAATTAAATATCCATGACAATGAATCCCCTAAGAGCCAAGAAAAGTTGCTAATGCTTCCTACCTCATTTTTTCTATGACCAGAGAGTTATTTTTTTTCTCTAGTGCTACTTGTGGAGCTATTAAAGTAGAAGAAATATACTCTAGGTTAAAGGGATGAAAATAAATAAAAATAAAATAGAGACGTGAAAACATTTGTTAACTGGGCCTCAGGTAGGCATTTTTAGCTTTGTTCCTGTGGACTTTGCATTAAGGATTATATTTAAATATGAAAGAACAAGTTTTATTATTAGCGGTGTGCCTCTGCTGTAAAATATGAACAATAATTGTAGCTTATAAATTGTTTCGAGGTTTAAATGAGTTAACCTATGTAAAGTGCTTAAAACAGTACAGAGCATCTCTCAGGGCTGGTTCCCTGACAGCTTTTATCATTAATTCTCCCCAGTAAGTTCTCACGGGGCACTTATTTTGTCACTCCTTCAAATAATATTTTTTAAACTATCTGTTCAACATTCAATTTGTAGAGGCTCTGAGAAACTAATTTTCTATTAATAAACACATATTTTTTTCATGTTTAAAATACAAGTAATTATTCACATTGGTTATATGCAATTTTCTGAACCAGAAAAAACTGGGCAGCATTTTAAATGGCTTAAATATTTGGAAAATAAACCATTCCTTCCATTATACATTTTTCTGTTTTAAAATTCCAGCAACAGTAGCTGCTAAATTCATCCATGGCCAGCTGGCTAGATTTGCAGTCAGTGGTCCTGCAGCTAATATTCCACCTCTTATGAGTAAATGACAAAAATATACAACAGAGTGCAGCCATTCTTGGCTGTGGATTTCTGCTCAAGGTCCTGCCTTCCTTGGCAGGAATGGGGCCAATTACTTTTTGTCAATTGTAATAGACCTCAAAAGAGTTGAAAAAGGGTGTTTTTCCTTCCACTTGAGAACAGTCTTCCTCCCACAAACTCGCCACCCCTCGGAAGTAAGCCTAATTTCCATTTTTCCGGTCACATAAAATGTCATGTTTGGAAACCTGAGTTAAGGGACTACACATTTTCCAAGGCATGTTTAAGCATTCCTTCCTGATTGCACTTCAAATCAATTGCCCTCATGGCTCATCCTTTAACCTCAGGTGACCCCTAAACCTTGTTAACACTCTTTTCAAACTCTTCATTTGATTACGTCTTATGATTTTGGCAAAACCCTCAAGTTGGTTCACACAGGGCCAAAGCCACCAGTAGAAAGCAAGGAGAGGAAGTTAGAGGCTGGTAGGGCCAAAGAACAGGAGATCAGGATTTCTGGATGCAGATTTCACTCTGAGCTGGAAATGATTTGCCCTTTGGGTTCCGGTAAAATCTGTGCCATTTCTCCGCCAGCCTTTCAGAGGTTGCAAACTAGAGCATCTCCCTGCGGGTAGTCACCTTGACCGTAAAATGGGCAATGTCTATACTTGTCTCATTTTGTCCTCATAGACACTTTGTTACAGTTGCACTGGCAATTCAGATAAACCCAAGCAGAGTAAACTAAAATAAAGGTTTTCTTTTCCTCATGTGACAAAAAAGTCTAGACGCGTAGCAGCCCAGGGCTGGTACAACTGCTTAGGAATCATCAGGAACCCAAGACCCTGTGTCGCCATCCCTGAGCAGGTGGCTTCCAACCTCCTTGTTGAAAGATGGCTGCCCCTCCTCTAAGAACAGCATTTGTGCCCTTGGCAAGGAGAAAGGGACGGACAGAGAGTAAAAGGCATGTGCCAGGTGAGTCTGTCCCTATTTATTTGTAAAGCAATAGCTTTCATGGAAGCCATGCCAGCAGGCTTCTGTTCACATCTCACTGGGAGTAGCTGGCCATATGATCACCACTGGATACAGAGGAGCCTGGGAAGAGGAGCACCTTACCTTGAACCATTGCCTCTACAAACAAGGTCAGGGTTCCTTTGGTTAGAATGAAGGGGAGAACGGGTGTAGATGGGGTGTAGTGTCTGCTGCAGTACTGTTAACTCTGTTTAACTGATGAAGAAACAGATTTGGAAGAATTTTGAGACCTCTTTCAGGACATGCAGCTGGTCAGTGGCATAGCCAAACTTCCCATCCATAAGCTCTGTCCCTGCACAGTTTTTTAGGGGTAATACAGTGAACAGGAACTCAAAATAATGCATCCATGTTTCTCCTCCACCATGATATAGACACAGCCTAAATGCAAATGGCAGGAATGACTTATTTTATGTGGCCTTGGGTAATCACTTAGGCTTCATTGCCGGTGAAATGTATATAATTTCTACTTTCACCTGTTTTACCGATACAGAAAGTTCAAGTGACTTACTCCAACTGTTAGTCACTGATGGCCCTGGGAATAGTGCCAGACTTTAAAGAGTTGAAAGAGAGATAAACACCTTACCTTGTAGGAGACGTGACCCTGCTCCATGAAAGAAACTCTAGAAAAAATAAAGTAGCAAGCCCTGGGGTCAATAAACATCTCCATCATGTGTTTTTAATGAGGTTGACACAAGAATTAGAAGTTATATCCAGTGGGTGTTGGACTTGGGTCATTCAGGGAGGTGGGAAGTGTCTTGTCAGAACAGACTGGAGAGTTATTTTGTTCTTTCTTTAGTGGCTCTAGGATGCCACAATTATCTGTGTAATCTCATAGACACATGGGCTGTACAGTGACTAACTCAGCGCTAGCACAAACCTCAGACCTGAATTTTCTAATTTGCTTCTTTCTTCTAATCTACCCAGCCTTACTCTCCTTCTTTGCCATCTAGGTTCACTAGTCCATTGTAAAATCTCCCCTTCATCTTGTACTATATGTAAAAATAACCTTGGACCCTAGTTCTGGTCAGAAGGGTCACACATTCCAAACACAGCTCTACAGAGGTCATCAGTACATGAAGGTGAATCCAGGACAAAAACTACTGTGCTCCTCAGACTTAGCCACTGCCACTGCATGACTCCATCCCGGAGTGTCCTGCCCATCTCTGAGCTTTTGCCTGGGTGAGGCCCTCAGCTAGACCTGATCTGTCTTCTTATCACAGCCTCCACAAATTAATGCCTTCTTATCCTTCAGTCTCAGTTTAGGTATCCTTGACTCTCTAGGACAGGGTCAGGATCCTCTCCTAAGGGCTACCATAATGCCCAGTTTTGTCCAGAACCAGTATGTGATAGACAGATTTCGAGGTTAATCATGTCATTTATTGTTCAAATTATATTTCTTGAGAAAGAAATGCAGTGCTATTATAAGTATACAAGAACAATAAACATAAATGAAGAGTGCTCAACCCCACCGATATCAGACATTAAAATATGAAGAAAATAGTGCATCTTGGGATCAGTAAAATATGATATTTAATGTTTTAGATTCTAACATTTGGGCAAGTGAAAACCATGCCTTTACGTGGCCTTTTTGAGTGTTCTATTGTTATTGTTTGTTTATTTTGTGTTTTCCTAAGTGATAGAACCTACAGTGAGTAAGATTTGAGGAAGCAACCACTCTGGTGCATTGCCTGTATGGGATGGAATTTGTTCCATGTATCTAGACGAGATTTGATTCTGTGCATCAAAAGTCTTAAAATAATTTATGTCCTTTGATTCAGCAGTTCTATCTCTGAATTATTCCACTATACTATGGAAGTAATCAAAGCCCTGCAAAAATATTTGTTTATGTCCATCATTAAAAAAAGAAAATATCCAACCTATAAAGCAAGGTAAATAAATTATGGTACAACTTTTTCGATAGATACAAGAAGCTATTAAAAACCATGTTGTGAAAGTTGACTTAATGGCATGTTGTTATGCAAGAAAATATTTAAAATAATTAATTAACTTTTTATTTTTAAGTGCTTGTAAAAGGAAAATGATAAATGTTTTCTCCATATGTCAGAAAAGACAAGAACGATATATACATTAAAATGTTGAGAATTATTTTTTCCTTTATGATTTTCAATATTCTCTAGTGGTAAACATAAATAACTTAAAATTTAAAAATGACCCTAATATGTACTTGTAAATACAGAATATTTTAGATAGTGTTTCTGTGTTTCTATAATTCATCTGACTCTCAGAAGAGTGAGGTATTTTTGAAACACATTCCCCCATAGGCTGGGTACTGATTTGGGGTAACAAAGCCTAGTGTCTTGCCTTGCCAAACATTTTCTTTTTGGCATGTAAAGAGCCAATCTTTTATATAAGATCATATTTTTATACTGTTTTCTAAGGAATTTTTAAGGGAAAGAATAGGTTTTCATATTTGTCTTTTTTATGGAGCTATACAAAGTTGGCTTCAGAGCTACCTTTCATAAATATGCAGTGTTATGTCCTGAATGTTGGTATTTCCCCAAATATCATATGTTGAAAATCTAACCCCAAAGGTGATGCTATAAGGAGGTGGGGACTTTAAGAAGTGATTAGGTCATAAGGGTGAAACCCTCATGGAAACAATTAGTGTCTTTGTAAGAGACCCAGAAGAGTTCTCTTGCCTCTTTCCACCATATGAAAGTATAAGAAATTCTAGTCTACCACCCAGAAAAGGGCCCACACCAGAACTGGCCATGCTGTTACCCTGATCTCAGACTTCCAACCTCCAGGATTATGAGAAATAAATTCTTATTGTTCATAAGCCATCCAATTTTGGTATTCTGCAATAGCAGCCCTAATTGACTAATGCATACAGAACACTTCTGTGTGCCTTCTAGCAGAAAAGTCAAGTCCCTCCAGGACTTAGGACCCAAGATTCCAGCTGCACTGAAGGATGATGCTGTCATACTATGGTTAGTGGCAGCGACAAAAGCAGCTTTTCCAGTGCATGTCCCAATGCCTTAGTATCAAACTTTCTGAACATCAGAGAATCTGTGTGGACCAGTACAGATCAAAATTTAGGGTGGGAATTTCCATGTGCAGGTTATTTCCTGTTGTCTTTCAGCCCCACCCTTCTCTATGCTGCTCTGTAAGTTCAAGGCTGGAAGACTGTAAACTATATTTCCAGAATCCCTGTTGGCATGCTGTCTGTTAGCCTTGGCCAATGGAGACATTGGATGAAGATCAGTGGGAGGAGGAAGAGAGAAGCCATCTGCTTTTGGCTCCCATACTGTGACAATAACTAGTGATGCTGTCATAGAAGTAGGACGAATAGGGTGATTCCAGATTCAGCAAGAGAGCCAAGGTTGCCCCTTTCCACAGTTCCAGCACTGGTTAGGAATACTCTTCTGCATCAGCATCTTCCCAGGCTCACGGGTTCCAGTCCAGCCCATTCTGATCTCTGGGTGGCACTCATTCTCCCCATTGCTTTACCGGCCTTTCCAGTGCTTTGTTTCAGTTTTCTGTACTAAATTCTCTCTGTCTGAAATACCTAAATGGTTTCTATTTTCTTGATTGACCTGTAAGTGATATATCATAATAGCTTAGATGATCAAATTCAGTGTGTTTATATTTTAACATTCTGGAAACTGAAACTTCACTTCTAATACCCTCCCAAGAAATTGGAAACCCCAGTTGGAGAATCTTCAACCTCTTCCGTGTTTCATATGCTCCTTGCCTTTGAGATGGGAGCAAAACTATGGTATGGCAAGTGTTGGGTGTGTAAAGGCCTGAGGACCATAAGGGGTCTGAGTAGCATGTTCAGGCTATAGCCATTGGTAGTGAGGTTCCCCCAACTATGTCCCAGAAAAGGCCTGGACAGAAGAAACATCATTGATATCCAACTAAAATATGCCTGAGGGGATAGCTGGCAGCTACCACTGAGACTTTTTGTTAGGCTGGGAGGGGAGATGTCCCAGGGGAAGGAGAGAGGAAGGACTTACAGAAAAAAAACGTGAAAGTTGAGAGGGTTTGAGTAGTTAGAATGGGAGGTGAGGGAACATTCATATGAGATACTCTGAAGGCCTGGTCCACCGAACAAAGAAAGTTAGCTAAACAAGTCCTCTGAGTCTATATGATTTGGGGTTCCCCCTAAAAGCATTGTTTAAAACACCATCAAAGGTAATTTTGTATCTAGGATACAGAAAACTAGCAAGGCCCCCAACACACACAAACTCCACTGGCTTCCAGTGAATTCTATCCCACTTCTTTACGGACTAACAGAAGAAACCCCAAGCTGGAGAGATTGGTCAATTCCCTTCATTTTCCCTCCTGCCTAGAAGACAGTGTGAGACTCCCCCAGTACTGTAGGGACAGAAAAGAGGAGCCTGGAACAAGGGTTACAGTTCAACACTGGGGTACCTGAGGGCCAGTTCCAGGACTTAGTCATTTCTGTATCTCAGCAGAATAGCATGTAGTCAGCACCCAAAAAATGTTTATTGAATCAAATTCGGTCTGCACTTCCGTGCATCTTCTCTGCAAGTCTACCAACTGGAAAGCACTTTGCAATTCTGTTTCTGAGCCAATATACACACCATCATTTCTTTTAGCAACCTTCTGGGACTTGGATTTGCTTTGAGAAATCCACTAGCATTAGGGAGTCCTATGAAAGGGTGCGAGGATAAAGAAAAACAGTCAGTGATCAATATATTTTTGCTGACTGATGTGCAGCATGAACGTTGGCTAGTACCATGGAAGCAGGTCTCATTAGATGTGCAATGGCAATGAAGTGGTTTACTTCTTGGGTGAGACTAACTTGAAATCTCTTTAGAAGAAAGAGGGTAGAAGATGAGCTTCCCCTTCTGAGAAGTAAATTGGCAGGGCTGACTAATTAAAGTTAAAAGCAAATGTCTGAGTCACACTTCCTGGCTTTCTGGCTCCCTCCTTTTGGTCTCCCACTTATTTCTGAAACATGTGCTACTCCGCTGGAAAACACTGCAGATAACACATTTGACACTAATGTAGACACTAATGATTTTAAGTTTCTCCAACCAAATCTGAGGAGTTGTCTGTGAACAAATAAATATGTGCTTTGGGCTGTGATTTTTGGAGTTGCTCACACTTGTTTTCTCCTTTTCTCCTTAAAGCACAAAGGGTTTCACAAATGCAGGATGTGTGTATTGTGGAGGGGATGATAAGAGAACTTAACTGAACTCTGGGTTGTTCAAATCCTGTGGGAACATGAATGTCACTCTCACCTTTTTTGCAGGTAAATGGAGTGGAAACTTTCAGTTCTTGGCTTCAAAGCACACATTTTAAAGGAAACTCCTTATGGTTTTGTGATTGATTTTCAAGGGTTTTTTTTTTCAAAGTGAAATAATCCTGCAAGTCTGGCAACAAAAAACACTGGTTCCTTTCCTCCCCATCCTAACTTCCATGTCTACTTCCCAGAGACAACCCTGTGACTTCTAAATAACATACTTATGCTGTAGTTTCTTGATTTATCAGTGTTAAATGATCTATTGACTTCCTATTAGGTTATATGAGGATTTAGCTCTCTTACAGATCACCACTCCCTTGCCATTTCATCCATTCTTCTAATATACTATTTCAGGAATTAAACAAGTAGCCAGTGATTACATTATTTATGACTATGTAAATATTGATCACTGCCGAGGCAGAGAGGCACTTTTATCTTTTCATCACTCGTACAAGTTGTTTTTTCTGAAGTTAATCATTGCCTCAATGTTACTTCATTTTCTATGTACTTATTATTATTTTTTCCTCCATATCTTTCAGTGGATCTGTAACGTGTCTATGAATACCATTTCCTAAATAACCAAGCATGTCAGATGCTCTTTCAGTTCTGTTGACTTTCTAGAGGCCTCTCTACTATAGTTCTCCATCCTTTCCCTTATTTTGGATTGGGTATGGACTACATCCCAAGTTTCCCTCCATGACTCTTCTGGGCTGTTTCTCTGGCTTGTTGGATCTAATGTCTTTCTCTTTTATTTTCTTTTTCTATTTTTTTCCCCCAGTGTTGCTTAAACACATCCTCCGTAGCTTTCCAATATCAGTTGCTTGAGAAGTAAATTTTTTGAGTTCGTACCTATCTAAAAATATTTGCTTTCAAATTTGATTGATAGGTTAGAGACATATGAGAGGTAACCAAAAACAAAAAAACCCACAGAATTATTTTTTGGAGAGCAGACTCCTTGTAGCACAGGCTTCCCCCCAGGCAAGTTCTAGGAACCCAATCAGCATCAGGGTAGTATTGTTGTGAGAGGCTGCATTTGGCTTCAGTGAATTTTTTTTGTGGCAAACAAGTGACTGGTTCTTTCACCATGACAATGTACCTACACACATTGTGCTGAGTATTCAGCAGTTTTTGACAGAAAATGGCATGACCCCCATGCCCCACCCTCCCTATTCACCTGGTCTTGCCCCGAGTAACTTTTTTTTGTTTGTTTCCCCAGATGAAAAAATTCTCAAAGGAGAACTTTTTGCCGATGTGGAAGACGTAAAACACAAAGCAGCAGAAGCTCTAAGAGGCATCAAAGTTGGTGAGCTCAAAAGCTATTGAAAACTGTCAAGATCTATCAAGCATCTTGGTAGGTATATTGCATGAAACAGAGAATACTTTGAAGGTGACTGAAATTTAAACATGTAAGAATACACATTTTTTAATAAATAAATTCCATGTTTTTTTGAGTCCCCGTTGTAGATTCCTTAATTTAATATTATTTCTCTGCATATCTTAAATTTACTGTTCCATTATCTGGCTTCCATTATGCTCTTGAGAAATTTAATGGCATTATGCATCCAGTCCTTTGTGTGGAACCATTTTTGCCCCTCCCTGGAAGATGTTAGAGTCTTTTTTTAAATTCCTGTTTTTTCTATTTCCTGAACTGGTTGGTTATTGTGCCTAAAAGTTCTGGAAATTTTTCATGTAATGTTTCCTTAAGAATTCCCTACTTTCTCTTTTGTCTCATTTCCCTTTCTGGAATTCTGGATCGATTATTTAATTTTCTAATCTTCTCTGCTCTATCCCTATTTTTGACTTTTTGTTCTAGTCTCTGGAGACTTCCTACACTTTATTCTCTAATTCTGCTATTAATTTTTTAAAAATTTGGCTACACTTTTAATTTTCAAGACTGCTTTTATATTCCCTGTTGCTTATTTTCTGTGACATTCTGTCCTTTCATTTTTTGGCTGAGATACATATTCTACTCGCTGAGGGGATTAATTTAATGAGTAAGTACATTATGTTGTGGGGGCAGGCTCCAAGAGTGTCTTTTTCTTGGACAGGGCTTGTGGACTGGTCAGCGTCTGTTGGGGTGATCAGGCTACATGCAAGCCTAACCTTGCCCCCAATCCCAGAATCAGGAGACTTTTCTTTGAGTTTATGCAGATTCTTTTGAGAAGAACCTTCCAGTTTTCTAGCTTCGTGCCTGGGGTAGAGGTTCCCAGATGCCCACATTTGGGGACAAGGTAAAGAATCAACAGAGGTTTCTGCTTACCTGCCGGCTGTGAGTCCCATACCTCTCTGCCACTTCCATTGTGCCCATGACCCTGAGTCTGAAAAACCTGAAGGGAATCATTTTCTCCAGAAAAGAAATCTCTCACTTTCTGTGGGTGGTGGCTGAGAACTAGGGTTTATCCATTGTATATATAGACAAAGTTAATGTCTTACTCTCTGTTTCCCCTACAACTTCTGCCCTGGACTTTTCCAGAATTCTGTAGTGTAGACTGTCTCATTCTGTCTCAGCACTTGAACTAAGACTGCCTTCATGAGCGAAGTCAAAGACCATGCCTCCAAATGCTTTCTGCTTCCGAGATTTTTAGAATCTCTTGTCTGTGTTTTTTTGCTTCTTGTTCTCCCTGTCTAGAATGAAACTAATTTTATTCTCTTGCTGTCATTTTAAGGGATGTTTCAGGAGGGAACAATGATAAGGATTCTTCTAAAATATTTGCAAAACATGTATCTGATAAGGATCTTGTATCCAGAATATATAAAGAACCCTTGCAACTCAACCATAAAAAGACAAACAACTCAATTAAGAAGTGGGCAAAGGACTGCAGTCTCAAACCCCTAGGCTCAAGGGATTCTCCTGCCTCAGCCTCCAAAAGTACTGGGACTACAAGCGTGAGCCACCATGTCTGGCCGTAGACATTTCTTCAAAGTATATGTACAAATAACCAATAAGTCCATGAGAAGATGCCCAACATCATTAGGGAAAGGCAAATCAAAATACAGTGAAATACTTCATACCAATTAGGATGTGTATATGGATACACACATACACACACACACACACACACACACACACACACACATACACACATATATATGGCAAATAACAAGTGTTGACAAAATAAGGAAAAACTGGAATCCTCATACAGTGCTGGTGGAAACATAAAAGAGTGTAACATTTTCCCCTAGCAGAAAAGAAGAATCTAGTCTCTGACTATTGATCATCCATCCAGTCATCACTTCATTTTTCAAAAGATACTTATTGCCACACTACTATTAGAGATTCAGTTAAGAGCAAAACAAGACTTAGTTCCTGTCCTTATATAGTTTTCAGTCAAGATGGAGACATAGGTACTACCTGAATTGATACACAAATATAGAATTATAACCATGATACATGCTACAAAGGAAAAGCGTCGTGCTTCCACAGGAGTGTAACAGGAGGGCTTTACTGGGCTTTGTGTGGACTGGGAAAGCTTCCCTGAGAAAGTAATCTTTGAACTGAGATGTGCAACTCAAGTAGAGACTCAGGGAGATTATGAGAGTGTGGGAGGTGGAGAAGAGTATTCTAGACAGAAACAAAGACCCCAAGATAAGGGAGCACATGGCAAACTTGAGAAACTCAAAGCAGACATGGTAGTTGGCTCTTTAAAAACACCACTCAGGAAAGAGTGAGTTGAGGCTGCACCAGTGACTCAGGGCCAGACAGATCCTTAAGGCCATAGTCATGAGTTTGGTCTTTATCTGCAAGGTAATAGCAGATCATATAATGGTTTTAAGCAAAGAAGAGATGGGACTCAATTTTTTGTTTAGAAAACTACCTTGGGTTTCTGAATCAATGACAAGAAACTGTTAGAGTGGTTCATGTGAACAAGCCAAGGTGGGCAAAATCCTACAGTGGGGTTGGAGAGAAGTGACATTTAGGAAGCAAGTGTTCATATGGACCTGACATGAGGGAGAAGGGTGAGAAAGTTGTCCAGAGTAAGTGCTAGTGCCATTCAGGCAATTTGTGGGAAAATGGTTGTAGGGGAGGGTGGGGAGAACATACCAATAGTTGGCATTTGCTTCCTGTGCCACTGTCACATGCTTTAATGAAGCTAGGCAACAATGGTCTAAACAAGAAGTTAAACGACAGACAGAGACCCCAACCAAAAGCTACTTTCCTCTAATGAAGTCAGTAAATGGGCTGACATCACACCATGTGCCAGGCTCCATTCTGGGGGCTGAGAGCAAGTTAAGGCATGGAAGGCAGACACTTTAGCTGAGCAGATGAGTAAGAGGAACCCAAATAGGAACATCAAAGCAAAGAGCAGAGCACCATGAGATGCCATAAATCAGCACATGGTGGCTGTCAGGCAAGGAGTAGAAAACACACATCTCCCAGCTTTTCTGACTGGTGTGAGAGGAATAATACCTCAGTGTCAACCCTCCTGCCTCATCAGGAGCCCCACTGGCATGCCTCCATCACCACTCCTCTGTTTTGACTCTCTTGGACTCTCGCTTTGACTACACAAAGTAGCCAAGGTCGGTCTGTCTTCTGTCCTGAATCTCTGCAGTCAGCCTAATGCTCTCCTTCCCACGTGTCTCTCTCCCTTCCTCCCTCCGTATCTCATTCTCTCTCTTTCCTCATCACCAGACTTCTAGAAGCAGAAATATTCTCTTCCTGTGTCCAGAGTGAAGCACAGACTCATGGAATGTGAAAATCAAACCTCATCCGAAGAGCAACTATTCCAATGTTTTGTTAAAGTGGGGAAGAGGAGAGCTGGGGTGGGTAAATAAAGTCCTCCCTCCACATGCACGCCCAGACCATGAAACACTCTGGCATCTACCCCTATGCCCTTTTCTCTAAGGTCACCATGATCTCATGGCCACCTCAAGTCCCCCCTAGTTTCCATGGTCATGCATTTTCCTGGCTATCCTCCCTCCCTGTCTAATCCTCTGTGCCACTAAAGACAAACCTTCAGGCCAATACCCAACTTTTGCTGCCCTTGGCCCCTTCCTGTTCCCACAAGAGCCTTCCCTGGTCAATGTGCTAGAGAGAGCAGAGCACAACTGTTCTAGTCCCATGTCCCTCTCCTCAGGCAAAGACTCCATTCCTTACCTGAGCTCATTGGCTTGGACTGAGGATTAAATAAGATAGCATGTGTTAAAGCACATGGCAAGTACTCAAAAAAGTGATGACAATTTTAACATCTCTTAAACTAAACTAGTTATCTTTTTTCCACCTCCAGATATAAATGGAACTAACAAACTTCAGTGATTTAAGACATCGTCTCCCTTGGAAATAACTCCCAAAGTTATGCCTCTATCTGTTAGGAATGCTTTCAGACTATGTAATAGAACCCAATTTACAGGAGGTTTATTAGACACTGAGCTGTTTTTACTCACAGCACTTCTGGCACCAAATGTGTGGGTTTTCCATAACACCAACCAATTCTCCAACTCTCTGGGGACCAGTGGAGTGTCCTACAATTCAGTTCAATTCTGACTCTAATTACCTAGAGTTAACATCACACTCCACAAGTTTAAGGGCTCAGTCCCACAAGGCTACCTTCATTTCAGATGCCAGTCACAAGTATTGGGTCCTCGGAGTACCCACATTTCTATGCAACTTGGTTACAAGTTGGAGATTACCAAACCGATCCCTCAGATTTGATAATTTGCTAAAATGGCTCACAAAACTCAGGGAAACACTTTATTTACCATTACTAGTTTATTATAAAGGGTACAACTCGATAACAGCCAAATGGAAGCGATGAGTAAGGTAAGGTTTGGGGAGAGGCATAGAGCATCCATACTCTCTGGGTATGCCACCCTCCTGGCACCATAATGTGTTCATCAACCTGGAAGCTTCCCAATCCCCACAGTTTGGGTTTTTTAATGGAACTTTCATTACAATGATTGATTAAATCATTGGTCATTAGTGATAAACTCAACCTCCAGCCCTTCCCCCTCCCTGGAGATGGCAGTTGTGGGGTGGAAGGAGTCGAAAGTCCCAACCCTCTTATTATGCCTCTTATATGCCTTGGTCTTTGTACCAGCCCTCATCCTGAAGTTATCTAGAAGTCCCCAGCCACCAGTCATCTCATTCACATACAAAGACTTGTCACTCTGGAGAGTCCAAGGGCTTCAGGAGCTATGTGCTGGGAACCAGGACAAAGACTAAATATATATTTAGTGTGCCACAGATACAATTAATTTTTTCCTTGTGTAACAAGAAGATCTAAGGGGGCTGGTTAAAATAAGCAGTTCAGCTACTCAACAATGCCCTTGTAGACCCAAGTTCTGTACTGCCATTCTTAGCAGATTGACTTTTCCCCCTTGGCTTGATAATGGTTTCCCTCACGGCCACAGTATGACTGCTACAGCTCCAGGCCTCATATCTGCATCCAAGGAAAGGTAGAAAAAGGAAAGGACCATGCAAGCAGCATCTGTTCTTTCAGCAGAGAAGTCAGTATTCTTCCTAATATCACCTAGAGTCTCCTGTTTACGTCCTATTGACCAGAACTGTGTCATAACACCATAATATGATGCATGTAATTTTGTTTTGTGTTGTTTTTTTGAGGTAGGTTCTCACTCTGTCACCCAGGCAGGAGTGCAGTGGCACAACCATGGCTCACTGCAGTCTCGAACTCCTGAGCTCAAGTGATCCTTCTGCCTCAGCCCTCAAAATTGCTGGGATTACAGGCGAGCCATCATGCCTGGCCATAGACATTTCTCCAAAGAATATGTACAAATAACCAATAAGTACACGAGAAGATGCCCAACATAATTAGGGAAATGCAAATCAAAGCACAATGAGATACCACTTCATACCTATTCATATATATATATGAATATATTCATATATACACATATACACACACATATATGGCAAATAACAAGTGTTTGACAAAAATGTGGAAAAATTGGAGTCTTCATACTTTGCTGGTGAAAACATAAAATAGCGTAACATTTTTCCCTAGCCCTCCTGTTACACTTTCCTGTAGAAGCATGATGCTTTTCCTTTGTAGCATGTATCATGGTTATAATTCTATATTTGCGCATCTATTCAAGTAGTGTCTATTTCTCCATCTTGACTGAAAACTATATAAGGACAGGAACTAGGTCTGGTTTTGCTCCTAACTGAATCTTCAGTGGCATACAAACTGGTATGTATGTATTATGGTGTTATACACCATACAGTTTCATACAGTTCATAGCTGTGAAGTATTCAGATTCTGCTACTTTTATATTGAAGACTGGCATGAGAAAAGAGGACTTGAATTAGTGTTGGCATATCCAATCATCAGTGTCTGCTATTGCTTCCTCTTCCTATGTTTCTATAATACATAGAAAGAGTCAGGAGAGTATAACTATAAGTAGATTATAGTTCATTCAATCCATTAATGGGTAGATATACACATATCATGTATATATAAGTATAATATATATGTGTTTCTTTTTGCATGAATATATATATATATATACATGCACTCATAAATATATGGCCAGGCGAGTTGACATTTCCGCTTTATTTTTTTTTTTGAGAACATTTAATTTTTTAAAAAACACCTTTTTAAAAAAAAAAAAGAAAGAGATTGATTTTTTTCTTTTTCACCGAGAGCCTGTGTGTTCCAGGATTTTATGGCCACCATCTTGAATCATTACAAACGAACAATGTAGATTTTATTGTCCTCATTTTATAGCTAGGGACTAATAACATACTGTTGATTAGCTGCGTGGAACCTAGGTGGGCCATATACCTCTCTGATTTCTAAGCCAGAGAAATGCAGACTTGGGACAAGGATTCCCTAGAATGTGTAACCATGGGAAAAACCCCTGAAACTCCACAGATAATTCACTCACCCAGAAGGGAAATGCGGAGTGTGGTGCTGCTGCAGAGACTCAGACTAAGAATTTTCTTCCCTGTGCTGGTTCCTCTAAGACTTCTCCAGAGTGGTCCAAAATCCTCAGATTTTTTCTTGTGAGCTCTCGAGCATAGGGAGTATCTTGTCTCAGGCACATTGGAAGCTTTTCTCTCTGGTGGGACATAACTGCTCCCCTACCACCCAGGACCAGTAAGCCAAGACCCAAGCTCACACCTGCAATCTGAGCAGTTTGGGAGGCTGAGGTGGGAGGATTGCTTGAGCCCAGGAGTTTGTGGTTGCAGTGAGCTATGATCATGCCACTGCACTCCAGTCTGTATTCCTGTGGCAGAGGAAGACCCTGTCTCAAAATACCTATCATCTAACCTATCTATCTATCTATCTATCCATCTCCTATATATTAAAAAGTATGAATATGAAAAAAATAGAAATAATGTGTTATTTCATACGGCTCAACCTTATATACTGAAAGAGAGAGCACACAGCAAAATGTGAGCAATGGGTGGCTCATGTGGAAGATATGTTGAGTCCAGTGAAATATTCTTGAACTTTTCAGTAGGTCTGAACCTTTTTTCTAAATACAGCAAAAGAGTTAACATTTCAAGAGCTCTAACGTGGTTTACATGCTGTTTTGATGTAGTAGGCATCCTGAAATAAGCAGGAGAAAGAGGATGAAGTGGTAGCCATAATTTTCAAGCTCGACATAGGTATTGCCTCCCCTTCATCACATAGCATGTTTCCAAACACGGATACTTGGATCCTGCCCAGATAATTTCAAAATCACCTGCAAGATTGTCAAAACCTGCAAGTCTCAGTAGTATTGCTAATGGGCTCATCTGCTAGGAGCTACATTTCTGGCTTCTTGACATTTAACTTATGACTTTCCCTCTTTCTTGGTTTAAAAGACTCTAAATGATTTTCCACATTTGGCAGAGTCCAGTCGGCCTTTCAAGACAGAGTCCAACATAAAGCTCCATGGGCTTGCACTTTGCATCAGGAAGTTCCATTATGCTCTCTTAAGCTCATTCCTGAGAGTTGCTCCACCTACTACTACCATTAATATTAAATGTCTTGGCAAAGGACCTCAGAGTAAGTGCCTCTAGAAACTGGCACATCTAGTGGAGCTTTCCTTAGGCCCTCCTCAAGAGTGTATCTTCCTGAACCTGATGAACTGATGACACTCAGAAGGGGTTCATTTAGTTGAAGCTCTAAGACTAAGACCAATCAGCCCACTTGAAGGAAAACCACAGTTCCCAGAAGCTATGGCCAGTCCTGTGTGTGGAGAGACCCAGGGCAGGTGAGGTCACCAGAACCTAGAATTCAAAAGGAGGGAGAGTTGTGTAGAGCACGCTGCTTTGAGGGGATTCATGAACTTCTGGAAGGATCAAGGCTAACCAGAGGCACCCTCACTAAGGGAGGACAAGGTCATAAAAGCCCTGACTTCACATACCTCTTATCCTCTGATATCCTTCAAGGGCTCCCCTACCAAACCCAACTAAAAGCCAGAGGACTAAGAGCCTTGGCCCTTCATAACACAGAGTATGTGGGGAAGGCTAGAATGTGAGTGTGGGGGACCAATTGGACATATCTAACATATTCCGTTTCCTCATCTGTAAGTGGAAATAATAAAAATAATACCTACCTCATAAGGTTGTTGTCAGGATTAAATGAGACAATATTAAGTGGGCTGGCCTAACTTAGTGCCTGTTATTCCATGAAAGAAGTCTTTTTTGTGAGGGTACTCCCAGGAGGAGGATCTCTGTGCTTTTGCTTGTCTTAGCCAGTAAGGAGAGGAGTGAAGCTCCCACTAGTGTTGCTAGTTGGAAGACTTCTAGATTGTCATTTCAAAACTTACTACAAAGCTACAGTCATCAAGTCAGTGTGGTATTGGCAGAAGGGCAGACACAACTCAATGGGCTAGAATTAAGAGTCCAGAAACAAAACCTTACATTTTTGGTCAATTGATCTTAGACAAAAGTGCCAAGATAGTTCAATGGATGAAAGAATAATCTTTTCAACAAATGATGCTGGGACAAAGTGGCATCCACATTAAAAAAAATATGGGTCAGGCTCGGTCGCTCAGCCTATAATCCCGCGCTTTGGGAGGCCGAGGTGAGTGAATTGCCTGAGCCCGCGGGTTCGAGACCCACCTGGGCAACTTGGTGAGACCTCATCTCTAGAGTAAATCAAAAAAATTAGCCGGGCGTGGTAGTGCACACCTGTAGTTCCAGCTACTTGGAAGGCTGAGGCGGAAGGATCACCAGAGCCTAGCAGGTCAAGGCTGTGGTAGCTGGGAGCAGCCACTGCACTCCAGTCTGGGCGACTGAGTGAGACTTCAACTCAAAAAAAAAAAAAAAAAAAAGAATTTGGGTCCTTATCTCATATCACATACAAAAATTAACCCAAAATGACTTAAAATTATAAACTCTAAGAAGAAAACATGGGTGTAAATATTCATGATCTTTGCATTAGGCAATGATTTCTTAGATATGACACCGAAAGCACAAGTTACCATAGAAAAAATAGATGAATTTGACTTCATCAAAATTAAAAACATTTGTGCTTCAAAGAACACCATCAAGAAATTGAAAAGACAACCCCAGAATGAAAGAATATTTTTTGCAAATTATGTATCAAGTAAAGGATGTGTATCCAGAATTTATAAAGAATTCTTACAACTCAACAACAAAAAAACAAATAATCCACTTTAAAATCAGGCAAAGGATTTAAATAGATGTTTCTCCAAACAAGAAATACACACAGCCAATTTTAAAAACACATGAAAAGATGCTCAACATCTTTTAGTCATTAGGGAAATGCAAACCAAAATCACAATGAGATACCAGCTCATGCCTAGTAGGATGGTTATAATAAAAAAGGTGGACAGTGTCAAGTGTTGGCAGTGCTGTGGAGAAACTGGAGCTCTTATACTTTGCTGCTAAGAATGTGAAATGGAAACCTTCGTGGAAAAGTTTGGCAATTCCTCAACAATTTTAATATAGAGTTACCATATGACCCAACAATTCAGTCTTGGATAAATATCTAAGAGAACTGAAAACATATGTTCACACAAAAACTTGTATACAAATGTTCATCGCATCTTTATTCATAACAGCCAAAAACTGGAAACAACCCAAATGTCCATCAACTGACAAGTTGGTAAACAAAATATGGCCAATCCATATAATGAAATATTATTTGGCCACAAAAGGAACACAGCATTATACAGGCTATAGCACAGATGACCCTTGAAAGCAGTTTGCTAAGTGAGAGAAGTCAGACACAAAGGGCCACATATTGTATGACTTCATTGATATTAAATGTCAAGAATAATCAAATTTATAGAGACAGAAAATAGACTAGTGGTTGTCAGAGGACGGGGGAGAAGCAAATGGAGAGTGACTACTAATGTACCCAGGGTTTCTTTTTTGGGGTGATTAAAATGTTCAAAATTAGTGGGATAATTGTACAATCGTATAAAGATATTGAAAGCTACTGAATTGTGCACTTTAAAATGGTGAATGTTATGATATGCAAATTACATCTCAATAAAAACATTTTTTAAAAAACTCAATGAACAAGATGATATAGGGGAAGGAAGAATTCATGGATAGAATGATAAAGCTGAGATAGTCACCCAGAAATTTCACAGAAATGTAAAGAGATAGAAAATATGACAGAAAAATTAAGAAATGTAAACAAAAGAGCAAATAGAACAAACATATCCTCCAGAAGGAGAATGCATAGAGATTGGGAAAGAGTCAGATTCAAAGAGATAAAGAATTGAAGAACATGAGTTCTTAGATTGAAGGAGAACTTTATATCTCAAACAGATTGAATAAGAACCAATTCACATCTTGTTACAATGTGATGAAATAGAGTGCCTCAAATACAAATAGAATATCTTAAAAGCTACTAGAGATAAGAGAAAGATTGTTATCAATGTGATAGTTGTTCTTTTGGAACCAGGCTTCTTATGAACAACTATAGACATCCAAAGACAAAGAAATATCTTCAAAATGCTAATGGAAAACAATTCTCCTACCACAATTCCATCCCAGCTAAACCGTTACTCAAGTGTCGGTAAAATCATAGACGAGTGCTGATAGAACAAATAAAGTGTGTACACTCAGCAGGAAAAAAAAAAAAGAATCTGAAATAGTGGAATGGAAGAACCATTGAGGAACAAAGAAATGGCTTAAATGTTGACAAATCTAGACAAGCATTTCTAAAGTTGACTTGTTTGTAAACCTTTAGGGCAGTAGGCTGCTCTATTTCGCTCCCACTTGCAATAAGAATCTGGGTGTCATTTTCATTGGTTTCATTTGTGGCCTGTGCATATTATGAGATCTAAATGTTTGCAAAGGACATTAGTTTCTTTATTGCTCAGTTTTCAGCAGAATACTTCTTCAGTAGACTCTAGGCCCCATGAGGATGAAAACTGTGTCCTTATTTGCCTCTGCATCTCCCATCCCAGGGTCTGGAACTTGGTATGTGCTCCATATGTTTTTCTTTAATGAATAAGTGAACTTGATCAGCATGTTCAACTCCAACTTTATTTGATTTTTAAAACAACGGTTGTCTCCTTCAACTTGCTTGTTCTGCCATTAAATGGACACTATCCTCACCTCACCTGGGTACTGACACCCCCTTTCAGGCTACCCTTTGCAGTCAATGCCTTTCTCAACTCTGCTCGAATCCTTGACTCCCCAGGCCTGACTGTCCCCCTCTGTGGATGCCATCTCCCTATACCAGGTCTCGTGACTGTCTTCCTGCCCTCTTGTGGGTGTCCTCCCCATCAACCTTGGCACTCCTCTCTGGGCTGCCATGGCTCCAGCACTCAGCAGGAAATTAATGTCTGTGGCTCCCTTGGAATAGATGTGTACCTTGCTCTGCCTCAGCTAATGGTTTGGGACTGAACTGTTCAGGAGGGGAAGGAAAAAATAGGAAAAGAAGGGAAGAAAGGGAAGGGAAAGGAGAAGAAGAGGACAAGCTGAGTTTTTTGAGTTTTGAGTTTTTAGTCAACCTTGCTTCCTTCACAAAAACTGTTTTTGTTATTTTGGGGGAGGGGGATTGAACAGAGTATTTTATTCATGAAATTTCCTCTATCTGAAATCGCCCCTGCCTTTGCCTTTTGAAATTCTACTCATTCTTCAACACAGAGGACAAGTGTCTCTCTGTGGAGCCTTCTCTGAACTCTCTCTCTCTCTCACACACACACACTCTCACATGTGCACATACGCATACACACATGCACCCAACCAGAAAACCGTTCACTAGTTTTCCTGGGTTCCAACACTCTGTGGACATAATTCTGGTTATAACACTTAATAAATTGTACTATGGATTATTATTTTTTAGTCTGAAAACCCCCCACTAGACTGTGAGTTCTTTAAAGGCAGGAGTCTTTCTTTGCTGGCACTCAGAACAAGAATGGCACACAGTGAGTGCTCAATATATGTGTGCTCAATAAACTAGCGAGTTGACTTGACATTTATGAGCAATCTTAGTGTTGAGGAACTGATGGGGTTTTGTACTCCTTAGGGATAGTTTTTGTTGCTTTTTGAATTTAAATGTATCTGGTGGCCGGGAGCAGTGGGTCAAGCCTGTAATCCCAGCACTTTGGGAAACCTAGGCAAGAGGATTGCCTGAAGACCTAGCGCTTGAGACCAGCCTGGGCACTTGGTGAGACTTTGTCTCTACAATAAATTTTTTTAAAAAATTAGCTGAGGGTGGTGGTGCATGCCTGTAGTTCCAGCTTCTTGGAAGGCTGAGGCAGAAGGATCGCCTGAGCCCAACAGATCGAGGCTATGGTGGCTGTGAGAGTGCCACTGTACTTCAGCCTGGGCAACACAGTGAAACTCCAACACACACACACACACACAAAAAGTATCTGGGTGGCTTACCAATAACAACCCATGTTATTTCTGGACATGTTCTAAAGGACAAATGGGGGACTGATTTAACCCAATCTCATGGCAACTACCACCAATCACCAGAAACCTCACCCATAGCATTCTCAATGTGAACTCAGGCACTCAGCAACAAATTAATTACTGTGGCTTATCAGTTAAAAAAAAAAAACGAATGAAACAAAAAAAGAACTCTGCATTTTCAGCCTCTGTTAGCTTGTAAATAAATTAACATGACAAGATTTTCAATCCAGAAAATAATGCCAAAATATAAATAACTGCATTAAAGAAAAGAAAAGAAAAAAGACTCCAAGTGCAATTCAAGAGAAAAAATTCAATATACCCTACAGGACTCTCTAACCCTGAATTCCCAAGGTAGGAAAGATTCCCAAGTGTTCAACATTGGAGCTAATTTAAACCTCTATCCTGTTATTTCAAATTCAGAAACTCAGGTTGCCCTGGCATTTGTCATGTACCAGGCTCAGTGAACTTGGCATCTTCCAACATGCATATTTAGTTTCACAGTTAATATACACATTAGAAGCTGCCCCACCACTCTCTTGTATTTATTTTTCTCCCTCCTATTTTTTCTTTTCTTCTTCCTTTCTCAGATTGTGCTGGGTTGGGTGAATCTGGCTGCATCCCAAGTTTCACTGAACATCTGGAAAAATTTTTCTATTGTTACTGATCTGAGTTTGGAAAACCACAAATAACTTTGCTAAGCACTATTTCTCCTTAATTTTTAAAACTACCTAAATTTCAGATGTATTTATTTTTCATGCTTCTGATTCATGTATACCTTACTCATCAAAGTGTCTTTTTTTTTTCTTTTTTCAGTTTTTTTAATGAGCCATTTGCTACCCGAAATGCCTGGGCAATCTTTACAGTTGTTGTCAGCATCTGCCAATCTTTTTTTCTCCCAGGAAGGCAGATCATTGACAGAATAAAGGACTCAGCATCAGGAGCCCACAGCAACCCCACCTCCTCACAACACCACCCAAGAAAAGCTAATTATCAGTTCAAAATCCTGAAACCACACGGTGAATGAATGTTCAGCTTAGCAGAGTGGCCCTCCTGGACACAAAACAGAGGATTATTAATGCTTTGTAGCAATGAATGAAGAGAAACTAGAGTGATTCAAGAAAAAGATTTTTGTATATAAAATGAAAATATTTATCACAAACATGCTTACTGAATGACTTTTTAAAAAACTTTTTTGTTTTAACATGCATGTTTACAAATGCATAGTATCAGACCTACCATTGTAACCATTTTCGGGTGTACAATTCAGTGGCATTAAGTACATTCACATTGTCGTGCAACCATCACTGCTATCCCTCTCCAGAACGAATTCATCATTCCAAATAGAATCTCTGTCCCCATTAAATTATAACACACCTTACCATCTCCTCCCAAACCCTTGTAATCACTATTCTACTTTCTCTCTCTATGAATGTGACTATTCTTGGTACTTCATATAAGTGAAATCATACCATATTTGTATCTTTGTGTCTGGCTTATTTCACTTAGCATAATGCTTTCAAGATCCATTCATGTTTTATATCAGTGCTTTACTTCTTTTTAAGGCTGAAGAATATTCCATTGTATGTATATACCATGTCTTGTTTATCCATTCATCTGTGGACAACTGGTTTGCTCCCACCTTTTGCCTATGGTAAATAACACTGCTATAAACATTGGTATACAAATATCTGTTCAAGTCCTTGCTTTCAATTCCTTTGGATATCTACCTAGGTGCATACCTAGGAGTGGAATTTGTTGGGTCATATTGAATTCTAGTTGAATTCTAAGTTCAACTTTTTGAGGCATCATCAAACTATTTTGAATAGCAGTTGCACCAATTT
This sequence comes from Tarsius wallacei, assembly GCA_963574415.1. NCBI lineage: Eukaryota > Metazoa > Chordata > Mammalia > Primates > Tarsiidae > Tarsius > Tarsius wallacei. The sequence continues at coordinate 25,389 of CAUYQG010018363.1, forward strand.
ACATTATTCGGCAACACTGTCTGATTTTTTTTAACTGCCTAGATTATTAACAACATCTTAACACATCCAACGAGAATATAAGACGGCAAGCTATTTGGACAGGAGAAGAGACAGGGATCAAGAAAGCTATTGCATTTCCCTTGTATGCAGAACATGCATCATTAAAGAAACAACCCTGCAAGTGAATATGGGATCTTATATTTCAGAGAGACTTAGAAAAACAAAGGAACCCATTAAACTCTCAGGAAGTACAAATTTACGGGCACCCAGAACCCTCATTCTAATATAGTCTCTTGTCAGACAGTCATTCTTGGCCAAACACAGAGGCATTCTAGCTAGACTATATTGTATGTTTAATATATTTGCATATCCATAATCACATCCTAGCTAAAGTCCCCTGTTGGTATACTCCCCTCCCTGCTAGCTAAGCCACCTGGTGATTTTTTGTATCCAGTTATAGGAAGCATTTCATGCCTCAAATAGCAAGTAGCCCTTGGCCTCACACCAAAACTCTCTTCCAAGTTTCCCAATCTCTCCTCACTTGTGGAAGGAGTGGTACCAGCATTCTGTCCTCTAGGTACCCTGGCCCCGCCCACATGGTCTCTGATGGGCACCCTCCCACATAGAACCAACTGTCAAGTGGGAGGAGCTTAACAAATTTCTTAGTCAAGCTTCCCTAGGGTTTCTGAACAACACCCACCAAAGGCTGTGCTTTACAAGGTCATCTCTGCATCTGGCCCTTTCGTTCTTTCCCTCATCACCAGTTTTGGTGTGAGGCCAAGGGCTACTTGAGACACTTTCTTATACCTTCACCTCCCACCAGCTCCTTTGAGAACCCCCAGATACAGAGACCAGGAACAGACTCCTGTCTAATTAGGGATAGAGATGGTGTAGGAAGTGTCCTATGGCAGAGATAGCCCCAGGAGGGACCCCACACAGCCAAATGCTGTGTGAACCTGGGACAAGCCCCAGTCACCATGCATGGTGTTGGGGTGTCCCTGATTTATGTACTCTTTGGCAGTGTTGGTGACCCTCAAAGGGCTTGCCAGAAAAAGAAATCTACTCCCCTCCTCAGGAATGTTGAGCTCTAGTTTTGATTTGTTTTTCTTGTGGGAGAGGCACAGTGGGGGGTGGGCAGGTTGTGTAACAGCAGACAGATGAGCCTTGCAAACTTTAAACTGGGCTAGGGTGGTCCATTTCAAAGGCTTGAGGAGGGGGCCAAGAAAAAAAAAGAGGCAATTTTCTATAGCCACATCACAGAAATGTTGGGCAGGTTGCATCTAAACAACTGCAAAGAGCTTGGAAAACTCCATGCCACAGGCAAACCACAGCCATGAATAATTACACCCCCTCAGTCTCAGTGTGGGGAGGGTTTCCCACGGTTACAGGATGAGAGCTCCTAGCTCAGCGTGTGGTCTAAAAACAAAGCCAGAATGTTGGGTGGGGGTGACTAGAAACTAGAGAGACCCCTGGGATAAGGGGCACAGTGTAGTCAGGGATGGAATAGAATCATGAATATTAGGAAACACTGGGACCAGGCAGTAGGCAGACTTGCCTGAGAGACCTGGTCAGGGCCACACGTGGTATACTGGAAAGGCATCATTTTAGGGTCAACCAGACATGGGTTCAAATTCCAGCTCTGTCACTGTCTTGTTTTAACATTCTCCCAATCACACACTATAAGACAGGTAGTAGTGATTTGGGATATGACCCCTAGAACCTTGATCAGGGGTGGCAAAAGATACAGAGTGAGTTACACAGCAGCCACCACTGTGGGAAACGAGCCTCAGAGTTGTTCCCACTCCTAGCCCAAGGCGCGGGAGCTGGGGTATGTGTCCACCAACATGCTTCCATCATCAGTTGAGGGAAATAACTCTCTGGCACTTCAGCTTACCCCCTGTCCCTTGGAAAGGCAGGGGAAACTTTAGGGATAAAGTTCTAGGAGTTTCCATTTGCATTTTTTCAGTGTGGAAATGTAAGTATCAAGGGGATATGAATGGACCCTGACAGCATCTGCTATGCCCTGCTGATGAAACCCCACCTTCTTCCCCATTCAATGGAGGGCCCCTTGTTTTGCCAACAACCTTACAAGTTTGGTTTGGCTTTGGAGGTTGCAGTATCCAGGATTGGGCTGATCTGCAGGGTGGAGAGAGGAGAACCGAGAGCTCCTGGAACAATCCAGAGGGATGTGTATAGGAATAAGGTGGCAGGAAGGGAGAGGGAAAGCCAGAGAGATGGCAAGGGCCTGTGATTTCTGTCACCCAGGAGTCTTCGATGGGATTGGTAAAACTTGAAAAGAGGTTGGTGGAAGTAGATCACTGGAAACCCATGAAGGGACTGTGTTCTGTGACCAGGTTGATTCAAGGACAAATAAGAACTGGAAGTCTGGATGGATGAGTCAAGAATAGAGAAACCTGAAGACCCCTAGGAATTTGTGGTGACTCCTGGGGAGGCTTCTGGGCCTCTTTAAGCTGTGGAGTTGGTAAAAGTCCAGTTCCCCTAAAAGCACCTTCTGAGGTGAAGAATTGGGCACAAAAGAAACTGTCAACTGAGTAAATAGACAACCCACAGAATGGGAGAAAATATTTGCAAGTCATGCATCTGACAAAGGACTGGTATCCAGAACCTATAAGTTAACTTAAAAAATCAATGAGAACAAAAGAAAATAACCTCATTAAAAAGAGGGCAAGGGACATGAACAGACACTTCTCAAGAGAAGACTACAAGTGATTAGGAAGCATGAAAAAATGCTCAACATCACTAATCATCAGAGAAATACAAATCAAAACCACAATGAGATACCATCTCACATCAGTCAGAATGACTTTTATTAAAAAGCCAAAAACAACAGATGATGGCAAGAAAAGGGAACACTTATTCACTGCTGGTAGGAATGCAAACTAGTTCAACCACTGTGGAAAGCAGTTTGGAGATTTGTCAAGCGCTAAAAACAGAATTACCACTTGACCCAGCAATTCCATTACAGAATATAAACCCAAAGGAACATAAATTGTTCTACCAAAATGATACCTGCACTCATACATCCATCGCAACGCTAATCACAATAGCAAAGTCATGGAACCAACCAGGATACCCATCAGTGGTGGACTGGGTAAAGAAAATGTGGTAAATATACACCATGGACTACTACGCAGCCATAAAAAAGAATAAAATCATGTCTTTTGTAGCAACATGGATGCAACTAGAGGCCATTATCCTAAGTGAATTAACACAGAAAATCAGATACCACATGTTCTCACTTATAGATGAGAGCTAAACACTGAGTACACATGGACATAAAGATGAGAACAACAGACACTGCAAACTCCTAAAGGGGGTAGGAAGGGAGGGGGCAAGGGTTGAAGAACTATCTATTGGGTACCATGCTCACTATTTGGGTGACAGTTTCAATAGAAGCTCAAACCTCAGCATCACACAATACACCCATGTAACAAACTTGCACATGTACCCCTTGAATTCAAGATTTTAAAAAAGATCTGAGCCGGGCTCAGTGGCTCAGCCTGTAATCCCGCGCTTTGGGAGGCTGAGGTGAATGGATTGCCTGAGCCACGGGTTCGAGATCCGCCTGGGCAACTTGGCGAGACCTCATCTCTACAATAAATCAAAAAATTAGCTGGGCGTGGTAGCGCGCGCCTGTAGTTCCAGCTACTTCAAAGGCTGAGGAGGAAGGATCGCTGGAGCCCAGCA